>CM056596.1:21394377-21401877 GCA_029721355.1 Tegillarca granosa
CAGTACTATATCAGCATATATATATATATATATATATATATATATATATATATATATATATATATATATATATATAATATCACTCTCAAACCCCGAAACTATAGCGGGTTTAATACTTTGTGCAACTCAGTTCTAACAATGCTAGTCAATAGTGTTATACAGTTCAAATACAACTTTGCAATTAAATATTGCGACAAAGTTTTAACAAATCCTTGTAGGTCAACAATGCGACACAGTTCAAACAAAACTTTGTAAAAGTGCGACACAGTTCAATCAAAACTTTGCAAAATAATAAGCGACACAGTTTTAACAAAATTAATTTTGTTAAAGTGCGACACAGTTTTTACAAAAAATTTGTTGAACCATAAAGCGACATAGCTCAAACAAAACTTTTTAAAAGTTGACATAGTTCCAACAAAACTTTGCAGAACAATAGAGGGACATAGTTCCTTAAAACTTTGCAAAAGTTCGACACAGTTCTAATAAAACTCAAAAGAACAATAAAGTGACATAGTTCCATAAATCTTTGCAAAAATTAGACACAGTTCCAACAAAACTTTGCAGAACAAAATAGCGACATAATTCCATCAAAACTTTGCAAAAGTGCGACTCAGGACAAAACTTTACAAGTTGATTCTGCAATACGACTCAAACAAAACTTTAATAGTTAGGTTCGCATAACGGTGTTCTAAAATGATTAATGTAAGATAGAATTAGGGATATACCTTTGTATATCTCATTTTGTCATTAAATTGAAAACATCTGATGATAGATAAAGGCCAGTCTCGGGAAAATGTCTACTGTCTGTGTAATTACCTAAAGCATTTGAATAAAACTGGACATAAATGAAAATAGAAAATAAATTATTCCGTTTTTACTGAATAAATAATTGTTTCAGACAATCAATTGATGTAATTAGTACCCCTAGGAGAAAGTAAAAACAAATGACCACCTCATACACAAATATCTGATCTATAGTAGCAGACGATACTATGAGGATGCAACGTATTTGGATTCTTCTTCTACTCGCAGGTAAAAATTATTATATTATATATAGTCGTGAAGATGCAGATATTTATATCTACTCTCCAGAATCGCATGGTCTCATTTTCAAAATACAAAATGCCATACAGAATTTCTTTTTCTTGTTTTTTTTAAAAAGTAATAACTAGGGATGCAGCTGTTGAGCTAAATGACCATTTCCGATCGGACTGGTTAATGATGAATTTTTGATAACTTATTTCTTATCATGCTTTCTTTCGTGACAAAATTGTCAGAACATTTATTATCTGTATTTCAAAAACGTATTGAACTCATTTCTATTCTATTCTATTCTTTATTAAGCCATAAGTTACAACTCATTGGCAAAACATAATATTTGTATTTACTGTTTACTTGCTAACTTCATAAATTAGTGATGCTTTTCATATTTCAATGCCCATGACGTTGGTGTTGTCTTAAGCTAATTGGTTTTCCTCCTTTTTTTTCCTTCTTCTTCAATATTTGTCCGGAGCGTTTTTTCAGAGATGGCTTTTAAAACTTTACAGAAGGAAAAGGAGTGGTTGCAAGATGCCTTTTGCTGTTTATGTTTTCGTAATAGCAACAAGAGCTATTTAATGAAGTTAAATGTCCCTTCCAAAGACATATTTTTATCAAATAGTTATATTTCCCTTAATATTCGACAATTTTCAAACTTGGTAGGTGCGTAATTAAAGTCATTTTCAAAAGATATAGTGTTTTACGGACTTTATTTATCAGAGTGCAAGGTCCCTTCCAAAAACATATTTAATAAAACCATTATTTTTAACATGTGTTTCATTTATGAATCAATTATCAAAAAAAAAAAAAAAAAAAAAAAAAAAAAAAAAAAAAAAAAAAAAAAAAAAAAAAGAAAAAAAGTTTAACCTAAAATTGTAAATCTAAAAACAATTTTCAGTTTGTAAAAAAGATATTGAAAGTTAAAAATCTTATTGCTTTGTTTGGAAGACTTCGTATTGGCATTCAGTTAAAATAGACACTTGTTCTTTTTGTATTCGTCACGATTGATATTTTGCTTTCTTTAGGAAGTTAAGGTTACATATGTATTGACATTTTTGCAACTGCATGATAAATAAAGGCAACAAATTCACGATTTCCCTGTTAATACATTGATTATAATAAGTATTCAATGTTTGGCAACGGTCTTCTAACACACCAACTGTACTCTATCACTCCCTGATATGTACACCCGATTTAAAGAGAACAAAATCAATGAAGAAAAACAGTTGAGCTATGCTGTTTAACTCCCCAGATAAGATACCTTTTTCGAAGCGGTCTTTTCTGGTAAGCTGGAAAAAGAAATGGAAGGAGAAGCCAACTTTCGGCAAATGAACTAACTTTTTTCACACTAAGATCTCACTAGCGTGGATCTAACATATTCGAAAAGAGGCACTGTGATCGGTAGGCGCACGCTTTAGACCACTCGGGCACCGACGCCCCTGCAAAATTTACATTTTATTCGTAGAAATAGATACGGTCTGTATTTCACAACTTTTACATTTTAATCCAGTTATGTAATTATGTGGAAATATCAATGAAAAAACGTGACGTAGTTGCACAAAATATACATTTAAATTTTAACAAAACTTTTTTGAGCTATTTTCTTTTAGCTACTTATTTCATTTTGTAGTTTCCTCACCGATTGCTTGTTTACCAGATAACGTAGAATTAAAGAATATCATTGAACTGGCTCGGATCGGTTCAAAATATTTTAAAGAAAGAGAATCTAATCAACTTGAAGAGGAAGGAGAAAAACGAGATGTAAAAATAGGCACTTTAAAGACCGGCGGCCATGGAGATGAAATAGACAACCCGGTAAGATATATAACTACTAGCCTTGAGGAGAAATCGACAAGATAAAGTGTCACTCAATCAGATTGAATTTATCACGTATGACCATCTTTATTGCAAAATAATTACTAGTAGTACACAATTTTATACAGAATGATTTTCCCAGACGGAACTTTTAAAAAAATGTTAATAGACGGTCTGTTTTCTCGTTTGATTTTTTTAACATTGAAACAGTCTTTTAAAATTTCTTCTTGTCACGTCATGTGTATATTATAAACCAATTAAATAGCTGTTTCTTTATTCATTGGAAATTAGCGTTTATTTCATTTATTGAGACTTGTTTGTATGAAAAATAAGTGAACTGGTTCGAGGCACTTCAAATAATAGAAGTACTTAAGCATTTACATCATGACATATACTACAATGGTCTTTCGTAGTCAAGAAACCACGACCGGGTCTGACCAAAGACTTGAAAGATGGCAGAGACTGTTCCTCCGACAAGCACTCGGAATTTCGAAATGAAAGTCACGGTTCTTTGGGATGGGAACTTAAAATAAACGAGGTCCCGTGTAACGGTAGACGTGGCACGATAAAGAACTCTGCTGTATAATGCAATCAGCGCATCGCACAGGCAAAATTTCTGCGCTTCCGGCTATAGCTGGCGACGTCTCGATATAAGTGAAATATTCTTGACTGGGACGTTAAAAACCATTACTCAACTCAACTCAACTCAAAGTCAAGAGTTTGGAAATTAGTGATCCCCATATATGTCTGTCTTTTTATGTCTAGCGGTTTTGTTTTTTCTGTAATTGATTTTTATTAATGTTCTTGATTGGTGATTGCGAGAGGTATGCTTTCAGATATGCATTAATCTATTCTTGTCTATTTCAACACGTCGTTAAACCGCTGACCTACTCGATGTTTTCTGATATCTATTTATTAATTATTTTTGTCTATCTTAAAACGTTGTAAAACTACTGACCTACCCGATATTTTCAATTTTAACAGGTTTATATTTCTTCTTTAATTTTAAATCTGTCCATATTTAACCTACTTATGATAAAACAAACTGGCTACGAGACTGAGCATTTTGAGAATCAAATAAATTTGACAATATCCAGATAACTAAAGCGCTTGTAACAAAAAATACAAGGTTAAGGTTAAATGAATTAGAACCAGATAGAAATAAGGTATTTGTTGGTATGCAAATGTAAAATGCATCTTAAACTAGGGTGTATATAGAGAGACAAATACCCCGTCAAAACGTCGCCTACCGAGTTTAATAATACGGTTTGATTTTGTGACCTTGAGTTTTGACCTACACACCTAAATTTATGCTACACATTGTTTTGAGACAAATACCCCGCCAAAACGTCGCATACTGATTTTAATTATACGGTTTGATTTTGTAACTTTGAACTTTGACCTACACACGTGAATTTATGCTACACATTGTTTTGATGTTGCTATTAATTTTAAACGAAATCGATCGATGGGTATGAAAGTTATGGAGCAGGCACTATAATGTCACAGACGGACAGGGTGATTCCTATATACCCTCCCCCTTAACAACGTATGCGGGGTTGGGAGTTTGGGAGAGGGGGGTTGTAAATTATATATATGTATTTGCAGTTTTGTGCAATTAGGAATTAAAATATCTATGTTGATTACATTTCAATTTCAGAATGTAGATCCTAATTCGGAACTAGAAAATATATTGGAATCTCAAAAGGTCTTTGGTGGCAATACAGCTGAAAGGGTAAATGCAATTTTGCTATTACACTGTATTTATCAGGTTTGCAAAAATCTAGTGACGACATCGGTGATTTGTAAATGGTACAGAGAACCCTAATACAGAAAAATGATGTTTTTGAGATAACCTTCTCTGATCCGACGATATGTATTTTGTTTTGAAATTGTCTGAATGCGAATATATTTTTGTTACGGAGCAACTAAATAATATTATAGTTAGATGTATATTTTAAACTTCTTTAAACAGAACAACTAATTTTATATTTCTGCTATGTGCTATTTTTGAATGCATTATTTCACAAAAAATCAAAACATGAATTTTTGTTTACGCGAAATTAATATTTTAAGTATTTTCTTAGAACAGAAAAATTGAATGTCTGCATTTAGTAAATTATTGTGATTTACGTGCTCTTAAACTCTATAGTTTCTAAAAATAACATTGAAAAATTTTTCATGATGCGTTTAGTTAAACATGCCTCTAGACTTTTTTTCTCGTGCGCAGGACATTTGAGTAAAAAATAAAAAAAAATCGTGGACATTTTAATTGTTACCAGTAATCAACGACATTTGCTAAATCATTTCACCTTTACATTTACAAACAATGGACCTGATTCTTTTCATGCACATTTTACTGCAGCCATCCGTGGATCTACAAATATTCGGATGTCAAAACGAAGATACAAACTACTACATACATAAATTTGATTGGTTGTTTTTTTTTTTTTTTTAGAAAAGAACTAAAACATAAATTGTATCGGTTGTTTTAATTTATAGAAAAGAATTGAAACATAAATTTGATTGGTTGTTTTATAGAAAAGTGTTGAAACATGAATTCATTGGTTTTTTATAGAAAAGAATTTAAACGATTGAAAAAGACAGGTCTTTATTTTGAAATAAAAACATTATACTGTCTATAAAATGTATGTTATTCAGGTGTAGTTATTACTGTTTTGTTATTGTTTGAATTTTAATTACAAGATACCAGTTCAAAATCTTAAATTTTGTAATCAACTGTACATGAACGAAATATTTATTATTTTCACAGTTGACAATATTTATGTCCAAATTCGACCTATGTATAATTTAACTTCAGCTTATCTTCTTTTTCTTTCTCTCTTTTTTCATTTTTTTAAGTTAGAAGACAGATAAGTACAAATAAACGTTGTCAAATCAATCAGAAATGTACAAACACGTTCCTTTTTGGAAACATGATAAAATTCCTGCTGATAAAAATACCGATATGCACCCAACGATTTATTAATTGGTTTTCCATGTCTTATTTTAAAAGCAGATTTTTATTTTTATAAATAGCCTTCAAATCTTCATGAAAAAGATAAAGATTTTGAAAAAGAAGAAAACAATGAGATTTTTGATGGGGAAGATGGTGGAAAATCGGATGAAGAAGACGATGAAGAAGATAGCGATGTGAAGGTTGTATATTCTTATACAAATTGGTTGGTACCTGCAATAAGTAATCATGTTTTATTTCATATTAATATTTTATTTACCAAATCATATTGTTCATATACCTTGATGAAATAATACCGACGTATGCTTCTTACCCCTTTTAAAGCTTTATTGGAGTTAACCCAATTTCATTTAACGGGTATTCATAGTTAATTGTAGTTTCATTTTCACATGCAATAATGTGCACGTGTGTTGTACCATAAAAATAATTGCTTTTTGGAAATGTGGTTTGGACATAGACTGGTATTTTGTGTTTAATTGTATATTACAAAATACTGGACTATATAATTATATCCGATAAACAATTATTATTATTATTGAAGGACGAAAGAAATTTTCCCGCGTGGTATTCGTTTCAAAACAACAGACTATGGCCAAACGGTGTTGTACCTTATGCCGTCGACGAGGCATCTTATGGTAAGCCTGCTTAATTTGTGAAACAAAATTTGTATTATATTATTAAAGTTTTCATTTATATAGACTTAGTTCCATTAGTGGAGTGTGGTGTTAGTGTTTTTTTTTTTACACCCAAGACAAGGCTCTCCAACTTATATTAGAGCGTTAAGTTCTGGGGTAGTGAAGAAAATCGGAGTGCACAGATTTTCTCATTAGAATCTTTTGCGTGTGATTTGAACCTAAGCGGCGACCATTCTTTGATCTGTAAGCGCTAATCGGTAAACACACATGTAAACTCCGGGGTAACAAGGAACTAATCTTATCCATCTAAACTAGTTGGCGAAGCATATGCAGATAGAATTATATCGTTTCATAACATTATCAAGATTATTTGTGATTCTTTAGCTACGATTTACCTTGTGGACGGATCTTTGTACGATCATGACTTGAAAAAATTATATCCAAACAAATTAAGAATTTCTATAGTTTTGACCTTTAAAAAACTTTTCCCGTTTACTGAACACAAGCATTTAAAAGTTTAAAAACAATCATTATAATATTTTAAGAATCGTAAGATGTAGATTCAACACCAAGTCGTTGACGATAGTATGTACGGTCACAAAATTACTCTGGAAGAGTAAGCAAACCCTGTTCTGTCAGAATTATCTGTTGGGGGGGGGGGCAACCTTTTACATCCACACAGTAACCCATGATAAATTTGTCTAATTAATTAAAACAATTATTTTACAATTTACACAAACTCAGTCATTGTATCATTTTTATTGTTTAAGTAATTTATCTTTACTGTCATATTATAAATTTTTGAATATTTCATTCAGAAAATTCAAAAATTTATAATATGACATTACTTAAAAACTAAGTTATCAACACTAATTGTCTCGCTGACTCATTCATTCACTCAATCACTCGCTTATATTTACTCATTGTTTTTACTTTAATTGTATTGTTTCGTTTGTTACAGGTGACAAGCTATCGACATTTTATGAAAAACTGGAAACAACTATAAACATCTTTGATACAGAAACGTGTATTTCA
>CM056596.1:21404377-21482448 GCA_029721355.1 Tegillarca granosa
GAATAAATTAAAAACGATAACGTTGAGGGATCGTAATTACGAGTTTCTTGTTACTGCTTCACGTTCATACTCGTTCTACGACATAGCCGACATCAACGGTGTATATAAATGTGCAGGTAATTGGTATTAAAGTACAATAAAAATGTGGCTTGAAAAACATATTATTTGCAGTATCAATAGCATTCAAATACAGCAAATTAATATAATGTCTTCATTTCATTTACTTGCCTGTTATCAGTGCACTTCTCAAGCTTACCGCAACACACTTTGATTTAAACATATTTCATTTGTCAGTCATATATACACAAATATAAGTACATTATACATATCTGTAATTATAAATATGGGCAAAAATCAACACACTTTGTCTTGCATTATCATTAATTTCCACTGGTCAAAATGTCATGTCATTTACAAGTAGTACATAAAAATTATAATTATAAATGTAAGAAAATAAATAGGGAATAACAATTGCCACACAATTGTAACAACAAAAACAAATCACAGCAAAACTTGCAGAATATTAAAGACAAGCATAATAAATCAGAAACACATTGCTTCTTTACCACCTATACACGATATTTAGTTATGAAGACAGACACGATCGAGTTGTACTCACTATAGTTGTCTAAGGTTCAAACCTTGGATTGGTACATTTAGAATATTTTTTATATTTTGTCAGTGTTTTACAGAAAAGATCTTGTTTAAAAGTCCTTTTCGAAATAATCATGGTTTGCTCCTCATAGCATATATTTGCAAATGAGTTTGTCACATACAGAGAACATTTCCACAGAAGTGTCATTGAAACTTACTCAAAAAAATAACATTTTTTTTTATATTTCAGAGAATTGTACGAATAAACCGGAATGTGAACATTTCGGATTTGTAAACAAAGATTGTAAATGTAAATGTCCAAAGGGACTTAAAGGACATCTTTGTAACGAAATTGATGGAAGTAAGAATTTATTATTTAATATTCAAATTTTAAAAAAAGATATTTATGTAAATATTTATTAATTATTTCATTATAATCCAAGATAATTCAGCATTTCAAACAGTTATTGATATGATATGAATGCATAAAAGTAAGAAAATATTGGAAAAAAAATGTTTCAAAAAGAAATAACGATCACAGGCGAGCTTGCAATAGTCATAGTAATCACAAAGCACATATATAAACACAATATTATATGATAGCCAAGCAAAAAGGGATAAACTCATCCTGAGACAAGTGACTTTAAAGCTGCGACCTCTGAAGGACAATGGATAATATCAATCAATATAACGTGTTTACAGCAAATAAATTGTCTTGAATAATGACAAGTTAAACCTAAGTTATGGATATGTTTAATACAGACTTAACGATTGTCTAAAAATGTTTGATGAAACAGAAGAACAATTTGTTTCTGTTTTATCACATATTCTTAATTAATTATAAAAATGGAAAGGTATATTTAATTTGGATTGAAATGGGAAAAAGATACACTTCGTGATTTATCATGGCTGTTGCAATTACATTAAATTTTATTTAGAAAAACCATGCGCTGTTTTTGACCTTTTATTTAAAATGCCTTTTATAAACAATACTTGACAAGTAGCCATGCGATGTTTTTGTACATTATTTTTTATTGACATTAAGGTGAGTTCCGATACCAAGGGAAGTAACTCTATTTAACAGGACAAAACAACCGATCTGTAATAATAAATGTATAAAAAATTACAAAACGTTCCCGTCAAGTCTACTGTCAATATACTATCATTTAAGTATTTTTCTGTTTCGAATTATAATTGAGTGTTATTTTATTTATTTTAATCATTTTAGATCGTCAAAATATTCTAAATTTATCGTTTGGCAAAAAACTGGTAATGCTACACATTTAGGGGCCTCATACAGAGGAATAGATAATTACATGAGTCTATGGGTCTTCCATAAAATACCTGCATGCATTTTAGACATAATCTTTAAGACTGTTAATTATCAAACATTTTAATAATGTATTTGGTTTTTGGAATATACAAATCCAATTCGGGGAAATATTTTGCCTCTGGTGTCGGGAACTACCTTAAAAAGGATTTTTTAAAATCTCTTTTAGACTGTGGTGGATTTATTGACTTAGCAAGCGGTGAAACTCAAAATATTACATCACCAAACTGGCCAGATAAATACGACGTAAATTTGAAATGTGTTTGGATGGTTACTGTACGTATACACAGAATTACTTAATTATGTCTTCCCTGGCTATAAATTTCAATGAAAAAATGAAAACATTTATCAAAAGCAAGAATATATAATTTTTTAAGCTCTTGATAAAAATCTTAAGTTTCATCATCAGTGGTCTAAAATGTTGGTTTTTGGCTTTTGTGCTATTTCCTGATTATCTTGGATTTTGTTGCGTTATTGACTGCGTTAGCTGTTGCAAAGTGTATTTTTATATACTTTTATCCCTAATATTTTGTGTGTTGGACAATATGATATCCTTACGTTACAAACACAGAAAAACAATGAAAAAGGAAAACCCATTAAGACCCAGAAAGAGTTCACTCAAATTGATGATCGACCTATGAAATTGGAATATATCAAATCACAAAACCTACAGTCCATGAAAATAAAAGCAAAAAAGGTATTTGGGGAAAAAACAAACGATTATGGGAAGTGAGCTTATCAGAATCTGTTACAAAAATGCCTTTTATCCCCCATATTTTTTCAAGATGTTCATAGTCAATAATAATGAAGTCTACATCACAAACTATGACAAAAAGTACACTTCACACTTGTGAACAGCAATTAAATACAAATGCAATATCGTCAAAAATGGAACAACAAGGGGATATTTAAACTAGCTATAGCATGTAGATTTATAAAAATGGTTAAGCTCTTGTTCCTCCTCTGTGCTGATTTTGAATGCATTATTTTAATAGAAATTCAAAGCAGCACATGACAATCCAGCTAAAATAAAAAACTCGTTTGGGCCCATATCAGATCCAAACAGTAACTTGGTTAAAAAATCTACTAAATATATCTTATATGTAATTAATATTCTAAAGTGATTTATATATTTACATATTTTAGATGTTTGGACCAGCTTTTAGTACACTAGCACTCTTTTGGATAGTTGTTACATAGTTATTTAGATTTAAAGTGTCACATAGAAGTCATTGTCATCAGTAAAATTTTGTATGTGATGAACTTTTAAATTTCATTCAGTTTTCTCTAAACGTAGACTTTGTAATTTTTCATGACAATTTAATGATGTGTATATTTAATACAGGCACCAAAGGAACACAGAATAAAAGTGTCGATATTGGAGATTGATTTGGCTCATACGACATCGCCATGGAACCGTTGTTACCATTGGCTAGAATTACACGGGAATCTCATAGGAGAACCTGGTATAAAGTAAGTGCCCAGTGTGTGTGTGTGTGTGTGTGTGTGTGTGTGTGTGTGTGTGTGTGTGTGTGTGTGTGTGTGGAGAGAGAGAGAGAGAGAGAGAGAGAGAGAGAGAGAGAGAGAGAGAGAGAGAGAGAGAGAGGGGGGGGTATATGTAATATATGAACACAAGTTTATTTATTTGGCATTTTTAAGTTTTGGAAAATGTTTTCTTTATTTTTAATATATGCGACTTCAAAATAATATATATACTTTTTTGCAGGAGATGTGGATGGTTGTGGCCTGATGCAAAATCAGAATATTTTCATGTGATCAATAAAGAGGCTAATGAGATGATGATTGGATTAGATAGCATATATGCCAGTGGTAGAACCCCGGGGAATGGGTTTAGATTAGAAGTCACAGCTTTCAAATCTGGTAACAACAATAAAACTAATTTTATTTAATTCGATAGAATATATGTGAAAGTGGTGGAATTCCAGGTTCAAGGTTTCGGCAAGAATAATTTCAATTAAGTTATATCATTATCTTTTTATAAAAAGAGGGGACAGTCCGAAAGACACACTTATGGAAGGTATGTTTCGTACTGCCTTTGTTCAACTGTCACTCAAGAAGATTTAAGCATAAGAAAGATTGTCAATTCTCTTGCGGAAGTTCGTTGGTTTTCTCTCCACCCTTCAGAACCGACCGCCTATATATATATACATGTAAGAACCTTGAAGTGGGCGTAAAAAACATTACGCACATCCATTCTTGATAAACAGATCATTTTATATATGTATCCTATTTGCTTGAACAAGCAGTTCACTTTAGTGTTTGATGTCTTTTTAGAAAATCGTTTTATTTTAGCAGTGGACGAAAATGTTTCTATCAACAATATGAGAGAACAAAATTAACAAAGATGCAGATACATATTTCAATGTTGCTAAATTATTTCTTAGTATTTTCCATCGAATACCATAAGCACTATTCTATTTGATATTTGGATTTTTATAATCAACCCCTATGCCTTATGCGCCAAATGTCAGCTATCGTTGAGAAAAGTTTGAAAACAAGAACGAAAACCAAACGCCAATCATTACAAAACAACACAAATATCCTTCAAATAATATCGAAGCACTTTCGTGATAATTAAAAATATTGTTAGAAGGTGCTTTCCCTTCCGGAGCACCCGGGCTCGCTTCTTGATTGAAGTTCACTTATATAACTGTATTGGCTGGTTTCAGAGTTTTTACTTTTTGGGAGGAGGTCGTGATTTTGACAGACTCTTATGTCTGTGTTCAATTGTTGTTTCTATTTACACAACCCTTGTAGGAGAAATATTTATCGAAGTATAAGAGTTATTCACCAAGACATATTTTTATACATATATACATTTAAAGCTCTTCCAGAACAAGCGGGAATATTACTCATATGATCAGCTTTTTTATGAATAACGTGTGTTTACAAGATTCCTATCGGCTAATCTTACAATCTTTTCCTTTTGCCTTCACCTATGTTGCCATTTCTCACAACTTTTTCTCTATTCCTATTGTAAGTTATATGATCTACTTTAGATAAGAGTGCTCTTTTGGCAACATATAGGGCTAGAGCAATTGCCCACATTGCCCACGAGAACCGTATTGGCACATTAATTTAATATATTGGGTCAAGCCTTCAAGGGACACTTATAATCATGAACAACAATAGGAAGAACTTAAATTACAGGCCAAAACTCTACTTTTGTCTTCGGATCACTACGATAGGTCAGTTGGTAGGGTGTTCGTATGTCGAGTTTGACTTGAAAATTGGTAGTGGCTGCACTGTCCCTAAGCACTCGGTATTTTAAACATGGAAGTTACGGGGTACTTCGGAAGAAACCTAATAAGCCGATGACCCGTGTCACGGCAGGCGGGGCACGCTAAAGAACCCTCCCTGTACTTTCCCATAAGCGAACTGCAAAGGTCACAATTTCTGCCACTTCACCTATAGCTGGTGTGATATAAGTGAAATATTCTTGACTGAGACCTAAAACACCATTAAATAAATCAATTAAACTTGTTTTTAGACGGGCGTCGACAAAACCATGCATAGGTGTCTACTAAAGGTCCTAAATAGTTAACAACTTTATAACAATAAACAAGTTAAAATTAATCATCATCATCATCACAATTGTCGTCGTTGTCAACTTTGCAACCATTTTTACCAAAATTTAATTTTTTAGGATGTCTCAGTATGCCATGTAAAGTGGGCGCTAAATGTGAGGAAGGCAATAATGATTTCACGTATAAGTGTATTTGTCCACCTGGTTACTCAGGTGTTAATTGCGACAACGTAACAGGTAAAATGATTGTATTTATGTCAACAAAGTTTTCTTGATACAATGTTAAATACATCTTAAAGTTGCAAATTTATTATGCAATATTTAATCTTCGTACGTGTTTTTCTATGCTCTCTTTCTAGTTTTTCTTCTTTTTAGCTTTAAGAAGCTGAGATTTGTTATTCAGCTTACAATAAATAAATAACTGAAAATTTGGTTAAAAAATCATTGGACTCAAAACAAGTATAGCACTTGATTGAAATTTCAACAAACTTCAATAAAACTTATTAAAACTTTGCGAATGTTGTTGAGGTCTATATAATATATCAGAAATGTTAAACCGTACTTACCGTTAATCTTAAACTTTCAAAAATTTATTTCCTTTCAGCTGATGCTACGGTTACTTGTGATTTTGAGTTGGACTTCGGTGACCATTGTTTTCTCAGAAATGTGGAAAAATGGACCATTGACAAGGCAAGAAATACAAAAGATAATTTAAAATGTTCACATAAATATATGTTAAATAATTCTATAAGCAATGATATGAAGTTATTTATAGATCTAACTAAGCAGAGAGAGAGAGAGAGAGAGAGAGAGAGAGAGAGAGAGAGAGAGAGAGAGCATAGCTTACCATCTTTTTTATATTTGTTTGAAAAAAGGGTATCTTGGTAAGTTTAAATTTGTTTTTGCAATTTTAATTTCAACATCGTTGTATATGATGTTTTATTCTTTACAATAAAATTCCTCTGTGTCTATATGACCTACGATATCTACATTGCATCAATTATTATCAAACTGACTTTGAACTAGTATTCGGTCTACTGATGGTAACAATTATAGGTTTTGTTCTTTGGAGAGTCCCCAGAGTGTTACATATGTTATTAAAAGTTGGTTTATGTAAACTTTACTTCCTCATGAAAGAAAAAGTCTTCATAGCGTGTTTCTCTGTCCGATTCACACACACACACACACACACACACACACACACACACACACACACTTAATATTCATTTACTTTCCAAATCCAGATATAATGAATTATTAGACAAAAGCAAGATAATTTTTAAAACAATTTATAATGCAGGACACTTTTAGAATCAAAGAGAACTTTTGAATCAAGAACACTCCAGAACTTTTCAGGAAAAACGTAATGAATCTAGAATATAAGAAAACCACATCCTGTCATTCAATGCTATTTTATATAATTCTTTATTTCATAGTTGGGTAATTTGATGTATGCATTTAAACTGCATATTCATATTAGTCAATTTTTAATCCATTTTGTTTCAAGCAAATTTTCCAAACAACCTTTTCTTTTTCTACAATCATCTTATTCATCTCTTGAAAGAAAAATATCTCCACTTTAACAACTAACAATGTTTTTTTTAAAATCACACAGAAAGAAGGAAGTGTCGTAGCAAATGATTCTGGTGTGTTTGCAAGGGTAGCTAATCATGCAAAGCCAACTGTAATGGTTTCGGATGTTGAATTTGAAGGTAACATTTTCGACAAAATAGTATCCTGATTTGTTTTACTTATCCAATTTATTATGTTAGTTATAAATAAGTTTGTTTAAAAAGCGCTAATTATTTTTTGGATCAAGTTCATATACATGTAGTCAGTTCTAAATTTAATTGATTAAAAAGCGCCATAGTTGATCCAAAAATTATTTCATATTGTATTTAAAATATAAGGAAGACGCCGTAACTCAACACTGAAATGTTGATTTCAGGGTTGTGGCCTACTTATGTATTGTAAGCGTTTCAGTTTTTCTTTTTTTCCTGTCAATTACTATACTGATTTGATTAGAACAACTTCCATTTGTCTGAACTAGCAAGACTAGGAAGCATACATGCATTTGCTTTCAGCTTTGTGTAATTACATCTAATTATATTTGGATTATAAATAACTTTTTCATGCAGTTTTGCCCTTTTTTCTGCATAATTTATGATTATTTTACACATCGTTGCTGATCTATTTGTTTTGCAAGATAAATATCAGATATACAGTGTTTTACAGTTAAATTATGTTGATTTCGAGCGATATGTAATTGTAATGCTACACAAAATAACATTTCAACAGAGGACTTTGGTCTGGGCGATAAAAATTATGGTTTTATTTTTAACTAATTAAAACGAGGCAATTAGAGAAAAATAATACGTTTAACATAACATTCTGACCGGACATAGTTTATTTCGAAATTGATTACGTTAATCAAAGACGAACGTAGTTTTTATGTTTGTCTCAAAATGTGTCAAGCTGCTTTTTAATTTCAATCAAAGTCCTTTCGTTACAGTAAGTCATCTTTGTTGAAGCATAGTTTTAACTACTAATCACCACATGTAGCATGACATCACCTGTCAGGCTTGCTAGTCTATAATAATTGTTTATGTTTTTAGCTTCAGAACGCTGTTTGACATTCGATTATTACAACAGCGCAGCAAGACATGGTTCTATCAAGATATATTACGAAAGTACCGATTTTGAAGGACGCCGTGAGGCCTTAGAAACTGAGAAAAACGATACATGGCAAAAAGCCAATGTTCATTTCCCTAAAGTCAACGGATTAAAGGTGAGAATGACCCTTTTTGTGGCCTTTTTAGTTGACGTTTATGATTTTGTTCTTTATGAAACTTTTTGACAAATCATGTTTTGTATAATCCACATTGCTTGTTTACATGACATTAATAACGACACACATTGAAAATTTTTATATTTTATTTTTAGAATGATATCATTTCGATGCAAAATTATGTATTCGATATTTGAATTCGAAATTAATGCCATTATAAATGTTGTACCTTTAAAAAAGATGCAAAACATAATGTTTAAGTGTTATAATTTCAGATAACGTTTGAAGGCGAATATGGCAACGGAGGTGTAAAAGCTGTTGACAACGTCGTAATAGTACCCGGACCTTGTGGTAATGAAATCTCTCTCTCTCTCTCTCTCTCTCTCTCTCTCTCTCTCTCTCTCACACGTTAATGCGGCATCCCATTTTTGGTTAACTATTCTTGAAACAGTTGCTATCAGCGCACCAAACAATACTCAACGACATTAAATTTAACATGGAATCATTGAATGAAATAATTTGACGTCTTTTTGACACAATTAAAGGGGGGATTAAAAAAGTTTTTCATAACGTTTATCGTAAAGGTGGCATAATGAACAGATGGAAAGCAAGTAACCTTTCCAGACAAGTTTCTCTTTACTCTCTTTTTTTCTTCATTTTACCAAATTAAAGCTCTAAAGTAAGGAATGTTTTTAAATTAAATGCATTACTATATTAACTAGTATACAAGTGTTCACAGTGATTGTGACATGTATTAATGACTTCTTTTCAATGAAATATATTTTACATATATTTTACAAAGATAGTTTACATACACAACTGCACAGGAAACAATGATCTACGTGGTCGTCTTTTTGGCTCATTTGTAGGGAACTCGTTTTTAGAGCGGAAGGTCGTGGGCTCGAACGTAAGCCGGGTCATACATAAGACTTTATTAATTTGAGATAATACTTTAGTGTGCGACATAAAAATTATTACCACTATCTACCGATCCAATCGCTTATATAAACATCAATAAAAACTATAAAAAAGAAGAACGTTGTACAAAAATATTTTCATTTTTTTTGTTTTGATTCTATTTTGACAGGTGTTCCATGTACATTGTCTAACCCTTGTATGAATGATGGTGTTTGTATAGCTGCTGAAGATAAAAGGAGTTTTTCATGTGATTGTGTTAATGGTTATAAGGGTCATCTGTGTGAAACTGCAAGTAAGTTAAATAGCTTTTTAGATGATACTATATTTTTTTTTCGTTTTCAAAGAAAATCAAAGACTGATTCAAAATATAAACAGTTGTTGTTGCATATTAGTATCAAACATTTTTTGTAAATAATAGCAACATACAGTATATGTTATACTGGCTGGTCTTGTGTTTTCGCCATGAATTTCTTGATTTGGGACAGGCACTGAAAGTAAAAGAGAAAAAGTATTGCTGCAGTGCACTTACTTTTTCACTTGATTCCAAAAAATGTCCGCTTTACTATTATTTTTGTAACAAGCCATAATTTCCAAACAGAAATGTAATTACATGACCTACATAATTGTGTTTTACAGCAAACGAAACAACATTTACATGTAATTTTGAACCTAATGAACCGTGTTTCCTTGAAGACGACTATACTGATGATATAGACTGGGACATAACCGCAGTAAGTACATTAATACTATCAAGTTATGTGTAATTCTTCATGAAACATTAAAACGGAAAGTAGAACAACCAAGGCAAGTATATATAGTACACACCTGAGTTCTACCTGATCAACAGAAGAGCTGATAGTATTTTCGTCGTCTGCTTTAGATAGAATAAAATATTTAGATTTTATTTTTGATTGACTAAATCTGTACATTCAAACTACGACCAACTCTGAAGCTCAGTGGTTAAGTTTCCGCAAGAGAAAAAGGTCGAGGGTTCGAAAGCTGGCCTTGTAATAAATAAGACTCTAATATTTGGGATACATGTACTTCTTCGCTTTGCGCTTTGAATTAGGATATAGTAGCGACTGGTTCAACCGGTATCAGGGAAGTGTGACTGGGAGAGTGGTGTGCTTGTCTGCAGCATAATAAATCGGTGAGCTAACACCTTAAAAAGTCGCCCTTAGTGAGCTCTAGTACAAGTGAGATCATAATACGACCTCACATATCTCACAAACACACGAACTTGATCCTTGACAAGTCCTACAATATTAGTTTAATTGCTCTAGTTGCAAATATTTGAATTAATTGCTGATGCAACATTACAACAACTACAAAAAATACGCAAATTTAATTTGTGTTTTTGGTCAAATATTGCTTTGCAACATAAAAGATGTAATATTTGAAATTATTTCTGTACTGGAGCACTCAATACTTTAATTTTGACTGTTATTTATTTTTCTTTTCTTTTTTTACTAGCAAGTTATATGTTACATGTTGTTATCATAAATCAATAATTTGTGATGACCTTTGGAACTGTCTTCAGCATGGTGGGAGGCTTACATCATATTCTTTGATTGCATTCTTGTACTTTATATTATGTTTTACTGTAGTTTTTTCTTGAATATTTTTATATAATTTTTTTTTTATATCTGTTCATTTTGTTTTTTTTTTTCTCAGCAAGCTACTGGTTCGGTTGGCACAGGTCCAACAGGTCCTTTTGAAGGTGACTATTACAGGTATATGGAGGCATCATTTATTGCTAAAGATTCCAAAGCAAGACTGATAAATACATTACGAGACTTGCCAGGTAAGTAAACAATTTTTCCAGTTCCCATTTTAAACAAAACTTGCAGCTGCCAAAATATACTTAATTTATGTCAACATTAACCGTACAATATAATTGATGTAAGAGGATGTTAGGCAAATTTATACACATTATGAGGTCACTTTTTTAACATTTTGACTTTGGACTTCGATCGGTTATGATGGAAACTTGGCAATATCCGTCCTTTAGTCTTTGACTATTGATCTTACCAATGATCATACCAGTTAAATGATAGCTTAGTTAATTTTCCGTAATTACTGTTTTGTGACTGTTTTTTTCACTGTGTTTGTGATAGTGTTATGCAAAATTTTCATAGAACATCCAATAAATTCCACTTATTTAAGTCTAGTTGTAACAGAAAAACGCTATACGCATACTTGATTACCATGGAATATTTTGTAGAAAGGAAACTGTTGTTGCTACGGGGATGTAAAAAATGGTGATGTTTAAACCGGAAGTGATGTTCTTGTTACTGCTTTATGTCGTATTTGCAAAAGAATCCCCAATTCGCCTTGTTTTTAACGTGTTTAATCCTCTTATCGTTTTTATGAAAATTTCGTTTACTTCACCGTCACAAACTCGGTGACAAAATCAGCAGACATGTCTTAAATCAGAATCAGAATCAATGGACTTGTTATGAAAAATTTTAAAAAATTACATAACAAGTTATGGTATTGATTTGTTGAAGACCTAACCTTGATTGGCATAATTAAACTTAAAAATATTTTGGAAAATGTTAATATTTTCTCCATTTCTAATTTTTTTCTATTTATCAATGTTTTAGATGGACAACGTTGTTTGATTTTCCACTATAGCATGTATGGGCCTGATATGGGATCTTTAAACGTTAAAACTATTCAAAACGGTGGTGAACTAACGGCAAAAGTGTGGTCAAAATCAGGCAATCAGGGAATAGATTGGCACAAAGCTGTAATAGATTTACCACCAGTGCCAAGCTTAAATGTATGTAAAAATATAATCCATAAAAACAAGTTGTATTTATATGTTAAAAATAACTACAGGAGATGTTTGTCAAATCGGTCAATATCAAAATCCTGAGTGAGAAAATTGGTCATATTGTCATATGAAAACGAAACAAAAACAAAACAATGCATTTTCTTAATTATGTTTTGAAATATATGAAAAAGAATCGTTTTGTTTAAGTGATTGGTTATATTTATAACATTAATTTGTGTTTTATATATATAACAAATACCAGTTAAATTTTGATGTGCCAGATGTGCACATTTCGGAAATTCATTCCTCATCAGTGACACTAAGGCCGAAAGCCAAACAGTTGAAAATAATGAATCTAAAGTTCCAAAAGTTATATAAATCCAAAACAAGCTAAGGAATGCTTTGCATGAGGGAACAAACCTTAGTTTTAAATAAATTTCAAATTTTAGAGGGCTGAAAATTTTGCTAAATGGTACATTTTCTGACAGCACAAAGTACTGCCTACTGCGTTATGGATACCCTCGGGGAGTTTACTCCACCAGCAGCGGTACCCGCTCAGGGGTAGTAAATATATAACAGATACCAGTTAAATTTTGATGTGCCAGATGTGCACATTTCGGAAAGTCATTCCTCATCAGTGACACTGAGACCGAAAAGTTTGATAGATAAAAAATCTGACCTGATCTCTTCGATATAACTGAACAAATCTTGACTATAAAGTGAGCCCTTTATTAAACATGAAAACCAGATAAAGTTTGAATCCTGTTTATTTCTATATTTTTTTAATATTTGAATTAACAACGAGTTGTTAAATTGAAATAAGGGGTTTAGCGGGTTTGATAGCTGTTTTTACGTTGCTATCTGAAAAATCTGATTATGATCTAAGTGTTTTTTCATTCCTGAAGATTTAATATTATTTATTGGACTATGTCTGAAGACCAAATGCTTTGTAAATTTAGTTACTTTTTGAACAACAGAAGAAATAAAACAGATAATTTAACCACTTCCGTTATTTTCATCTTAATGCAATTTTATAAAAACTAAAAAATTTCTCTCTCGAAGACAATTGATAAAAACAATTAACACAGAAGTCGATGTCATGTCTTTTAAATTACGAAGCGTTCACGCTTACTAATCTAGCCTGACAGATAATGTTTTTTTTTGCGTTAAAGAGCATGAGTAAATAGAGATTTTCTCCGCCAACATTACAATTTTACCTTTCTGATGTCCTCATTCAAAACCATTAAGATTTGTTTTGACATTTGCAAAACAGTACTGTAAAAGTTGGCCTTGCGATATGAATACGTTAATAATCAAACTCAATCATACCAGTTAATGTCCAAATCACAATCTCAAAAAGCAAAGTAAAAAACTTAAAACCTACTTACTCAGTTGAACACGTGGACTATCCCCAGGGAAAAAAGTTTATCCATCAACTTTTATATTAGACGTTATTATTAATCAAATTCAAAAATTCAATAGATTACAAAACATACAATACAATACAATACAATATAGTTTATTAAAGTCTCATCATATATACATACAAGTAAAATACAATGTACATACATATTATCTAAAAAGTGTACACATGCCACTCTTAAAAGAGTTATAAGAGACTATAAAATACACATAAACACATAAAATGACATTAAATATATAAAACATAGATGTAACCCATATAAAATCATTTCATGATATAAAAAACTTCTACGTCTCATTAAAACATTACTGCAGAATTTGGCACTATTTTTAACCATGTCTTTGTGGGCTAGAATCACAGATAATTTAGTCGAATCATCTAAAAAATCAAAATTAAAACCTTAATTAAAACAAATATTTCTGGCACCCTCAAATAATTGAGACCTTAAGTCATCATATAATTCACAATATAATATCACATGTGATTCTGATTCAACACAGTCCACACAGTGGATGCATGTTCGGTTTTCCAATGCTAGTCCTTCGAACCTTCCTGTTTCGATCCTGATTGGTGCTGTGCCACATCTAATTTTGGCCAGGGCACTCCGCTGTGTACGCGTTAATAATGTTTTAACATAATGTTCGGTATCGTAACAAAGTTTATATGTGTTATATGTCCTTAACTTATTTCCACCAGAACCCCTAACAGCTTTATCACGATTCAGATCACAGTACCAGTCAGATATATATTTATCCATATTTCCAGTTGAAACCAGAGGAATCAATACTTTACTATCCATCTGAATTGAGATATCACAGTAATTATGCAATCCAAAAGATACTAATCTATCATAAAGAAGCTTATTCCAGTTTCTTATAGAATGTTTAAAACTATCAGACCATACGAATACACACTTATTAAGTCTATTATTGTCCATGTGAACAAAAACATAATTCTTTTTAGATACAAATTTATTCATGAATTTTTTTTTTAAAAATCATAATGTAAATTAAGGATAAAATAAATCACACGAACATGCCAGCCCGTGTGTCCAAATCACAACCCCCCCCCCAAAAAAAAAAAAAAAAAAAAAAAAAAAAAAAAAAACAACTTTAAAAACTAAAAACTGGTCGATTTAGTAATACACGTGAACTTTCATATCAAGTTCTCCGGAAGGGTAAGCGTCTACACCTGTCACTAATAAAACTCGCCATTTCTTTGGATGAAATCTGAACAAAAACTATAATTATTTGCAGGTTGAGATTGAAGGCGTTGTTGGATCAAACTATAGATCTGATATCGGTGTTGATAATTTCATTCTACGACCTGGACGCTGTGGTAAGTAAATGTATCTCTGGACAAACCAGGAGTGATCTCGTATTTGTTCTTTTAAAATAAACTTAAAGAAAAATAAAATTCCAAAAATTCAACGTATTTGTACCTGTAACAGCAATCTATACAAAAAGTAAGAAATCAATCATTGTCCGAGACTAGGTAGAAACAATTTAACTCCATTCTTCATAACTTAATCTAACTACTTCCATTGGAAAAAAGGTCTGCATATTTTAATGTTATAAGTTTGACGAGCTGGATCAAAGACACAAATTGACTTTTGTTTATCAGTTATTGCTCATGTATATAAAAGTGTATGGATGCAATTACACAAGAGTAATTGTAAAAGTAAGAGTTAAATCCCTTATTTTACAAGTATTTAAATAATACAGCTGTAAACATGAATCTCATGAAATAAAGAAAATCAGTGTTTTTTATAATTCATTTTATAATATTTCTTTCACTTAATTTCAGCAAAGGTTGATTCTCAATAAGCCGAGGCATCCGCCTATAGAATACAAAATTTAAAATTTGTTGAATTTTTTTTAAAAGGATAGTTCCTTTATTTTAAAATAATTTTATCATTTAAATGCTTTGTACTTTATCAACAAATTTCTTAATTATATTATGCACTGCTCATCTTAACACATTATTGAAACTAGTTTCAATACATGTCGTATGTATGTAACAACGTTACGGTCTATTATCAGGCCAATTGTCAATAGCCATGCGTTTCCTATTGAATTTTAACTATACAAAACAACATAGTAATGCATAAAAATCATTTTAATGTAGGCGCTACTTTAGTTCATAATCAAAAAAATTTAGTCTTCACAATTACCTGTAAAGTAACTTAGAATCTGACCAATGCCATATCTTCATATTCAATTTTTTTTTGCCTAAAAAGGCACGTTAGACAAAAATTTATTTGACTGGCCTCGAGTCAGTGTTGCGTATAGTAGTCTGCCAAAGGTGCTTGTTTCTTAGCATTTTTCTTATAGGCGGATCACCCGGCTTTAAAATAATGATGTTATATTTACAATGACATTATTTTTGTTTCAATAAAGTATTTGACGTCGACTATACTTTGCAACTTCATAAAGACAATGCTCCACGTGCGAACAGTGACGTCATAGACTTTTAACCGCGGATTGCGGGAAACGTTTTCTAAATTGACGTATAGAATTTTCAAAGGCATCCATTCATCCATCTTTTTTTTTACAAATTCATCTTTTAATAATTGTTTATTCAATTTTTACTTGAAAATGTAATTCATGTTTGTTGTTTTTTTTATCCAATTTAATAAATAATTCATATCTAGATTGATCAGTGGGCGGGGTCAGATGTCAAATGCTAGTTACATGTGGGCGGGGTCAGATGTCAATGTTCTTTTTGAATGACGGGGACGACCCATTTTTCAGAGAAGGTGCACTAGGAGTGCATTTCCAAACCGTTTTCGAAATTACATGAAAAATGTGAGTAGAATATAAATTATTTTTAATAAATATTGTAAATATAAGAAATAAAATAATATTCCAATGTCTTTATGAACTTGCAAAATATAATGGGCTGTTCGCCTTTTATGCAAAAATTTGAGACACCCCATTATATTTTGCAAGTTCATAAAGATATTGGAAAATAACTTTATTTCTTAAATATAGGCTATCGTAATTTTCAAACTAACACTGGGCATTCTAAAATTCTGAGCTAGCAAAAGCATCTAATTCTGGAAGAGTTAAATTTAAAATAATCCTTGCTTCATATACTGTTCATTCCAAGGTCTTTTCACATTTTCATACACTTTTACAATATCAGAGTATCGATCTTTCGAACAAAGCAACCGTATTCTTATTCTAGTTTGTGTGATTTTATATCTGCAGGCTGTGACTCAGACCCATGTCTTAATGGTGGATCTTGTATTACCACTGGAGACTCCTATATTTGTTCATGTGCACACGGCTATGATGGACCTATCTGTGATTATATTGGTACAGTATACATGTTCTTCCTAATAATTTGACAGGAAAGAGGTCCGAATTTAACTCTTTTGTTAGTTTGACTAATCAACCAGGCCAATAAAAATAGTTTTTGTCAAACAAAAAAAAAAAAAAAAAAAAAAAAAAAAAAAATAATAATAAAAAAAAAAAAAAAATAAATATAATAATAATAATTAAAAATAAATAAATAAATAAATAAAGCGAAAAAGCTTTCGTATTTCAACATTCTCCTTAATGAATGAAGGGTTTTTTTTGGAAACGTTCAGGGCACTATGTACTCTTGAATGTGTTTTACATTACATACTTCAATTTAAGATGCGTCACTTTCTTTCTTTAATACTATAGGGCTTTGGATAGAATTTGGTATACATGTATACAATTAAAACATAAGTTTATTGGAGGCATATTATTTTTTAAATGGTCGCTGACAGCAGTTTTAGCAGCAACAGTTTCGTTTTTAAAGAAATATTTTATGGTTATGCGCATAGCGATTTTTAGTTACAACTAGACTCGAGTAAGTGAAAATAACTTAATTCAAGTTTATTGAATTTTCTATGAAAACTGACTGTCATATACATTTAGACTTAAACAGTAGTTGCGCATTTCACATTACTTTTTATTCTTGATTTATTCATCAACTGACACTTTACACAATCAGGTTACATCTTTTAATAGAAATTGTTTTGTGAGTTTGTTCATTCTTTTGTTTCTTGCCTAAGTACCTGTTTTACCGCATACCATAACAAAAAGAAACTTTAAATTTCTAAAATATATTATACAGGCAATCTGACAGTAACCTCTACATTTGAAGATGGTACATTGGGATTTTTGCAGCATGATAATAATGGAAAGAAGTTATGGAGATTTAGACAGGTATATTGATAGATTCATTTCTCTTTGTTATTCAAAATCATCAGCAAGAATAAAAAATTCAATGAATGTTTGGATAATAACTACAACCAAATACCTTTATTCAACGGCTGTGTCATATGCTGATTTTGAATTTCTATTAAAATAATGCATTCAAAATCAGCACATGAGTTGCAGCTGTATTCGTGAAAGAACAAGAAAAAATTCAACTAAATACATGCACTTGTTAAGAATACAACACATGTTAGATTCACTAATGTCACTGACTTAGGACAATCGCTTAAGTAAATTACAAGTGATATAGTTATTACTTACGTACTTTTAGTAAGCCTTAGCCTCTCCACTTACTTTATAACAGTCCAAAACATTAATTGAAAACTAAAGCATTGCGGGGATTTTAGAAATTAAAAAAGAGTGGTTTGTGTATATCACTAAGTTTTTTAATTAATTTTTTCATCAATCTGAACGAATCAGGGTTTACAATTGTCCCTGTTTGAATTTGTGTTTGAACAACATATTTTCATTTTAGTTAGAAACAGACGGGAGTTTAATAATATTTGGTCTCAATATTTTTTTTGGTTGTTTTTTTTTTTTTTTTGTTTTTTGATTTGTTGGAAATTTGGTCGGTTAAGATGTTGGTTTAATGCAAATAAAAGGTCTTATTAATTGTCAACGAATAAAACAAAAACAGTTTTAAGGTAGGGCATATTATTTCCTACATTAACTTTCGTTCTAAACGGGCTTGACTACGGTTTTATTTTATTTTATTTTATGCATATTTTTAAATGAGTTGTCATAGCTACGGGGGGAATCGTTGGCCGAGTGGTCTAAAGCGCGCGCTTACATAGTGCCTCTCACCGCCTGGGTTCGAATTCCACTCGGGACAGATCCTTGTGTAAGAAAGTTTGTCAGTTCGCTTGCCAAAGGTCGGTGGTTTTTTCCGGGCACTCCGGCTTCCTCCACCATCCCAGGACTGACCGCGTCGAAATAAGTGAAAGAATCTTGATTGGGGCGTAAAACTCCATTATTTGTCTCCACTCTTGTTAAAGCTAAGTCATATTTAAATCGGGTTCACGTGAAGAATTTTGGTCAAATGACACATCCAATATTATTATGAGCATTTTCTGAAGTATTTTTAAATATAAATCGGTTTTATAAGAGCATATTTACAATTATATAATCGTTAATTTATAAATAAATTTTATTTTTTATCACCAGGGTACCACCCCTTCTAGTGGAACCGGGCCTAATGGTGCTGCAGAGGGTGTGAAATATTTGTATTTGGAGACATCCTATAGACAACCTAAGGAAGTAGACGGTTTAATAAGTACTTTCAAATTCACAAGTATGTTTAAGCATAGAAAAATAAGCTAATTTATAAAACCCTTTCTATTGTATAATTTAAAATAATATGAATACAACATTAAATATTTGAAATGATTGAAGACGCGCATATGAATTTACTAATGTTTTGTAGTGCTATACTGCTCGTCAGTGAATCTATTAAAACATTACTGAATTTATGAAATACCACACGTAAGATTCTTTAAATTAATAATAATAATAATAATTATAATAATAATAATAATAATAATGTCAAAAATGTATCAACAACATGGATAAAGGATAAGCTTAGGCACAAAAGAGCTTTTCACTGCTCCTGATTCGCTGAATGTTTAAATTATCTAAAAAGTTTTTATTGGGTAAAATTTTCAAATTAAAAACCACAGATGATGATAAATATACTCGAAAATACTAACAAAATCCATTTTAGTTTCACTGTATAATTATGTAACTATTAATATTTTCATAATTATAAAAATTATTATTATTATTATTCAAGAAAATATGCGAAGATGTTTGCAGTTCTCTTACCAGATGTATGGAGCGACTATGGGGGCGCTGAAAATAAAAACGGTCAGTGACAATACAACATCGACATTATGGACTAAAAGTGGCAACCAAGGTATACACTGGAAAAGAGCTGTTATTGGTATACCAATAAAGAGTGAAAACTATAAGGTAGAATTTTTCAACTTTGTATGAGTTTTTGCGCAAAAAAATATAAAAATACATTGGTTTATTCAATAAAGTTATATAACGTTATATAATTGTGACGTTATATAAATAAAAGCAAATATAATTTTTATCGTAAAAATAAGACCCTTGCATCAATTTCATAATTATTTTTTTGTTTCTAATAAAAGCTTTATTTTAATGCAAATATTTATAGTTCGCATTTACATTGAATATAAAATAGTTACAATTTTTGCAAACATATTGCATAAATGTAAGTAACATTTGAACGCAACTGATGAATATAAAAATGGGCGATATAGATCTTTTTCTAGTGGATAAAGTGAAACAATGTAACGGGGTTAGTATAATAGACATTTTAAATTATACAAATGTATTTATTTGATAAACAAAGGTTGTGTTTGAAGGCGTAGTAGGAAAAGATTATCGGAGTGATATTGCTATTGATGACATTATTCTGCAGCCAAGAGTGTGTGGTATGTAATCAAATATGTGCACTTTCTTACTTTTTATTGGTTCATCTTAAATCAGTGACGTTTTTAGCGGCTGTAAACGGCATTATTTTTTACATTCTGAAGATGCGTTTTTTTTTCGTGATCTGATACAAAGACATTTTGGTTGATACGTCATCCGATGCAATGAATCTCGATTTTAGTTTATGCTGATACAAAAGGGCACAATTATTTATAGTGATATTTAAAATTTCCTGGTATGGAAAGTAAATTACCATTAGCCTAGGGTCGAGATGAAATTTATCTCGGGAAAATACCCACTTGATAAGATATTCAGAACCACATTTCTTTACATTGTAGACTGGTGATAAAACCAAAATTATCACTTATCAGTTACTCAGTCTTGTAGTTTACTATTTGTTCAGTGATCTTAGTTATTTTATGTTAATATTTGGCTTTATAAATTTGAGTTGGGTGTATATATTAACTGTTTTGAAGAATAAAAATAAAAAAGCGTTACAGAAAACCCCCGAATAATATGTTGCTTACAAAGCTTTGTCCCATTTTAGGTTGTGCTTCAAATCCATGTATGAATGGCGGATCATGTAAAGAGAATCCAGACTTTACTTATACCTGCCATTGCACAGATGGGTTTGTTGGAAAAGTCTGTGATATTATCGGTATTTATCAATTTTTTTATGTTTATATAATATATACCTACAGTCACTGTGTTGTCACAACGGTTTAATTTCATTTCATTGATTCAGAGTCTGAGGGCATGTGGTACACAACGAATTAATTAATTCTAAATTCAAAAGTTAACTTTCGTTTCCATAGCGATATTACGATATTTTGTAATATTCATTGGCCTTAAATAGTTGAAGTTAATTCTCCTCATACCGGCTGATCAATTCTTTTGGAAAGTAAAATTATTCTAGCATAGTGAAGACCAATAAATTTAATTGTAAAACATATTTCTCAAATTAACGATAGATAAAGTCCAGATATACAACTTTATTTATTACTGCTTTAAACCAGACTTTAGTTTGTAGCCTCTATCATGTATTATACTCTTTGTTTGATTTATTTGTATTTCAGATAGTGCTACATTGCTCTGCACATATGAGAGTGGTGACGATTGCTTTTTATCTCAAGCTACTGACGACGATAAGAACTGGATAATCAGACAGGTATTTGTATTGGATATGTCTGTAAATGTTTAACAAAAATACATGTGTTAATTTTGATGTGCCATATGAACACATGTCGGAAATCTATTCCTCATCACTGACACTAGGGGCCGAAAATGTTGATAGTTAAAAATGATTATTTAAATATTGAAATGCTTAAATGATAGTTAATAAAATTAAAAATTCAAAAAATAAATTGAAATCCAAATTGATAATGAACGATTTTCTGTTTACAAAGGGAAGCACGCCGAGTGGAGGAACTGGTCCTGGGGCAGCTCAGAATGGTACAAAATACATTTATATGGAAACATCTTTCAGGAATAGTGGCGAAAAAGATCGACTGATTACAACTAACCAGTTTATAAGTAAGATGGATTTTTCTTCATGTTTTCCTCTTTTTTAATTTGTTACATAAGTTTATATTTATAAAAACATAAATATCAAGATATAATAGTCGGTTGTCTTATTAGCACATTAGTACATTATATGCAAAATTTAGTTCATGATCTAAAGTGTTTCCCAATCAAACCGGAAATAGTAAACAATTTAGTAACCATGGTTTGATTTCATTCTGGTTCACCAATCATTTTCAGAACATGTTTTCTGATTCTTTCAAAAGTAATAGTTCAATTTTTTTATTATTCTTTTTAATTCCACAATATTTTTTAAAAAATAAAATACAATTTTTTTACGTGTTTCATTCATGGAAATCATCTAAACTGATTTGTGTTGTTGCTCTATTTTCTAGGTAGAGAGCGTTGTTTGAGTTTCTATTATCACATGTATGGAGGTTCAATGGGCACTCTACGAATATTTTTAAATGATGGACAAGAAGTTTTTAGGAAGTCTGGTAATCAAGGAAACGAATGGAAATTTGTTGAAGTTGACATACCAGGTGTAACGGACTTGAAGGTAAACCTTTGAATAAACTTATCAAAACATTCTAGTTAAATGGCAATCATCTGTTTTCTCATACCTAGATGAAACAAAACACTTGAAATGAAAAAACGTTTTACTTCATAAAATAAACAACAAAGGCCAGATTCATTAAAACAAGTTTATTTAAAACTTAACTAAAACCAGCGGATTAAGTAAAAATTATCCAAAATAACATCGACTCAGGATAACATTTTACATTCCCGGTTTTAGAGAGAAAATGAACAATGGTATTAAACGACCAGTCAGTATTTATTTTTAGAGGTCAGCTCTAAAATGGTTATCAAAGCCACATACCCGTAGAAAACATTTACCTTTGGGAAAGCACACTCACAAATTCTCAAAGTTGAATCGAATTTGTTTAGACGTTGTAGGTAAGTAAATCTGGTATCAGATTCTTCCAAGCTTTGGACGGGCATCGACTATGATATTTGATTTACGTACAAACTTGCGAGTTAAATATTTTATCCTTAAGAAAAAGATGTTTGACATGGAATTTGAATTAAAAACTATTGACTAAGCATTAGTCGGAATCAAAGTTGCAAATGGTACTGTTGTTAAATTTTAAACGATCATCTTGTAACTCAGATACTCGGATAAAAATTAGTGTTTAAGCTGAAATATTGTAGATATTAACAACACAACAAAACTGAAGAATAATATATGGTGTTAATCAAATAATATATATATCATCGGTTAAAAAAATCTAATTAAGTTTCACGTTTTGTTAAATTTGTATTTTTTTGTTGTTAAATAGTCAATTTAAAACAATCAAAGGCAGGAAGTCGCTAGGATGTTTCAAACTAAAAAAAAAAAAAAAAAAAAAAAAAAAAAAAAAAAAAAAAAAAAAAAAAAAAAAAAAAAAAAAATCAGTAAAATAATTTCACTTTAAAATAAAAAAATTTTATTGAAAGCATTTAATACTGTAAATCATGAAAGAAAATACAATGATCATTGATTTATAATTTTTTTTAACATTATTATAGATCACGATAGAAGGTATAAGAGGAAATGGTTATCAAGGTGATATTGCTCTTGATAACATTCAGCTGAAAGGTCAGAAGTGTGGTATGTTGAAGATCTTGTTATAGTTCGAGTGTACTTGATTACGAAACACATGGATGTTTAAAATAAAATTGTATATGTACAGTTTAAAACATGGATTGTGGAATTGTCATATCATCTAAGATAACGCGTGCATTGAAACGAGTCTCAAGAGTCAAACATATACTGAAAAATGTGATTTTAAACTCTATTAAAATGAGCACAAACACACACACACACACACACACACACACACATATATGCACCTCTTGCACTGCTGTAAGTAGTTTACCTTTACCCATTGAAAGTCAAACTGCATGTTAGCATCTTCTTTTATCATTTGTATTTTAGCTGTCATCTTCTGTTTGGAATGAAACAAATATGCAACAAAATTTTCGATCGAAACCTATGTTTTGAATGCAATGTACATCGCTGTATGCTTTGAAAATATTTAAAACCTTACACGCTAAACATTCTGAACTGTAAAGGTACAAATATTGGCGAAATAAAATGTACAGATAAATCACCATCATGTTGGTAAAACGCACCTGCATCACATAAATCAGAAATATTACAGCCAGCTTTTACTGAGTAGATAAAATCTGCGATTAAGAAAGACATCAAATTAATTTCATTCGATAGGAGATTATTACTATTGAAAGGAAACTTTTCTTTGTAACAACTGGTACCTGATTTTAGTACAATGACAGTTTCATGGTTACTGACTCATTTAATTTAAAAAAATTAGGTATCAATATTTCATACCTTCTTTTATAAGATTCCGTCAAATTTCATTTCAGAAACTCAACCGGCAAAGAGAGATAATTCAATTTTCAAGAAGTTAATTCACCAATTGGAAGATTTAATATTCAAGAGGCCAATGAACGCTGACAAATAATCGATTTACGATATTTTACACACCAGGGAATGGCTGCAACTGTTTTGTAAACACGTTGTTTTTGACTGTATATAGTTCTCGTATGTTGTTATGAATACTATCTTATTATATAAATATTTCTGCATTCAACTTTTGTGTTAGTCTTTTGTTCAATTCATGCGGTTTGCTGCAATGTACAAAACAGAGGTTTTATGAAAAAAACCCAAAGCATTTTTTCAGTGAATAGGTTATACGACACCAACTATGATATTTTGATTTAAACTTTTCTCGAATGAAATTTGATGAGATTTTGTCTTTATTTATAGGCTCAATAGTTTTAAAAACATCTCTGTTTCAATAAACTGTCTCTTTAACACCAATTAAGAAAACTATAGATAAAATAATTTTCGGTTTTAAATATACGGTACAGTTAACTGTGTAAAAGTTTTAAAGTCTTATGATACTAAATTTTATCGCCTAAAATTCAGAAAAAAACATTAAATATGTAACACATTTCCTTATTTTTTTATAAAAATATTGAAATGCAATGTTTTTTTTGTTTTTTTTAAATTTTTACTCATTAACTAAAACATGTTTATGCAATTTTAAAAATACCTATGATAATACTACTACTACTACTACTACTACTACTACTACTACTACTACTACTACTAATAATAATAATGATAATAATAATACATTTGTAAAAATAATAAACTTTTATTCGCTATGAAATGTCAAAATGTGATTTTTGTCTGTATTATTGTTGGGATCAAGGTTGGCATGAAAACAAAAATGTATGTAGGTCAACCAAATTTCAAGAACGACTTTGTTATTATATATTATATGTCGAAGGTTTTCTAATGAGTGCCTTAGTATGTGTTCATCTTCGGTTGCTTTCGTGTTTGTTTCTTAAAAATGTTTCCAATGCTCATCGCAAACTCTTTTCCTAGAAAGCTGCGTGCATGAAAATAAGAAGTCTCAAGACGTCATCTGACATTGGACCAAGACTAAGTTTTAAGGTGAAATAACAATACATTCTAGTGCATTATATTTTATAAAAAATTAAAAGTGTCACCTGACATGATTTCAACAGTGCGTTATCCCCTGAAACACCTAAGACAGTGAAGACTTCCAATCGTAATTTTAACAACATGACTAGCTGTACCTTTCGATATGTGTTCAACATTGCAAGATCTATAGGTCAACACGTTTTATATATTATATTAAAAAAATCGATAAAATTAATAAATAGCAATGTGCATGACATTTAGAAACACATCTGTCATAATATTATAACTTTGTTATTAAGTTTTCAACAACATTTTATTTATCAATAAATTACACACTAAAAAAATTAAAGCAGCTAAATAAATAAATAAATAAATACATTTGTAAATAATTTTATTAATTAACTATTAACAAGATCCAGGAACAACCGCATTTTAAGGGTTTTCCGTTTAAATATCCGGGATAAATACATGATAACTTTTCATTTCTTAACTTCTTTTTGCATACATTATAACCATTTTTTATTTATACTTATAACCCTTCTTTAGAATAACAGTACCAAACATTGAAAAACAACTTTTATTAACTACTTTTACCCAACGTGAAAACACTGCGCTACTATAGGCACTATCTCACGTTACTCTGTGAGTTATCAGTTACCTAAAGAAAGCTGTTTTATAGTAATGCAGAATTTTTTATAAGTACACTACAAGCTCAATTTTAATTTTCTGTCACACGTTTTTCATCATAAATAAAATCAATAAAAACTTAAACAAGATAATAAATGTGTTGAATGTTTGAAACACATCTGTCATAAAATCGTTATACTGAGCGCATACAGAACCAAGATGTACTCGTCATATTGAAGCGTCAATTAAGGCCAGAATGTACTTGCTACATTGCATATCGCATTTGAGTAAAATGAACCATGGAATTCTACTAGGTTTGTATCTGATGGTTAACAACGAATATGTAGCATTTCAAAACCTAATTTAGAATTTAGGTAGTTATTTTATTTTAGAAGGTGTAGGTGCTTGCTCATATTTAGGAAGTTTAAAAATTGCATTGCAATTGTTGACGCGAAATGTTGTAAACCACATTGAATCAACATAAATAATAAAACACCGAACCAAGATGTCAAATTAGAGTAACAACTATCATCCTATCTTCAATATGTTAAATGTAAATGTACACGGACATGTTTGTTGGCACATAATTGTCTTACAAATGGGTCATTTTTCATTTTGTAAATGTCACCTTAGATGTAATCTATTGTTAGTCAGCCTACTAAAAAATTAATTTTCTTAGATGAGAGAACATTCACACCAGTTCTTTGTTTTGGTCCTACAAGCAATATGTTCTGATGATGCAGAAATATCGAGTTTTTATCGAGAAATTCAACATTTAAATTTTAACATAAATAAAAACTGACATTCTTTTTTCTTTCCATTTGTTTGTTTTAAATGATAAATTATTCGTGTCCTAATAATTATATCCTATTTTGCAATCCATCATTTAGACATTATAACTAACAGAGTGCGACCGGCAAGGTCATATAAATTTGTGACACTGACTGAGACGCTAATGCTCAAGTTAAATAAATATATGACACACATCGTTATCTTGGATATTATAAAACAAGAAATATAAACTTGAAGATTATTGATACAGAGATAGGTATGTAAATATTTTATAACATAGACAGGCTGCCCTTTAGTTGACTGTACCATCAAATTAAAGAGGACATTATCTTAAACCTACAAGGTTGTTAAAGGGGACGCAAAGGGTCAAGATTTTCGTACAAAAATACAAAGTTTGTACAACAATACGTATAACATTTAAACTAAAAACCAAATAATTTTAGATTTAGACAAACAGATCTTGGTTCTTAAAAAAGCTTTTAGTTCTTGTCATTTATCTTTTTTCTAAATTATCATTTTACCCGTTACGCTAACGTTTACCGTCTTTTTATGCCAGCTTTTAGTTTATCAAATTACAAATATGCAAACAAAGTTGCCCAAACTTTTAAAAGAGGTTGAAATAATAAGCAAATGAATGAAATTGCCTTTCCTTCAGTTTAGGTATTACTCTGAACCGAAGATGTTTTTTTCTTTTGTTTTTAAAGTAACTTAAAATTAAAAAGTTATTTGTTCGAAGTCTTAAAAATTAACAATTATTCAACTAGTCTTTAGTTACATTGAAAAAAATTTATTTGCTAAACTTTTAAGATCGTTGTCGAATTATTCAAAAACTCATTGTTTGCCTACAGTGATATTGATAGAACTGAATAACATTTAAAATTAAATGTGTAGTTTTTGAAATTTTCATTTTTTTATAAACAATGTCGAATTAAAAAAGAGTCTTTAATGCATTACATCTTTTTTGATGTCGTATTGCCATGACTTTTGTTAGTTTTCTATATTCGAATGATCTCGTCGTTTATATTCAAATTGTCTCTATGTAGCTTTATATTTGTTCGATTAAAGGAACCATTTAACTGTAAAATGAACTGCCTTCGTTAAAATTTCAATAATATTTTGAATCATATTTGAAACGTTTTCATAAATTGGATTTTAATAAATAATAATAATAATAATAATAAAAATAATAATAATAATAATAATAATGATAAAAAATATAAAAAATAAAAAATAATAAATAAATAAATGAATAAATAAATAAATAAATAAATAAATAAATAAATAAATAAAATTATGATTAGTTATTTTAATTAGAAATATATTACAGATATAAAAAAGGTACTCGTTTGAAAAAGTCCTTGTTTTTAACCTAGGCCGTGTCAGGCAAGGTCTTTTAAATTTCGACATATTGCTTTCTTGTCTAACGTTCGGTATTAAGAGGACAGAGTATCTCCCCCGGTGGCAAGATTACTTTACTAGTGGAATGGCATGCTTGTCTGCGGCGAACTGGCTGTGAACTAGCACGTTAAATTTTTCCGAGTGCGCGCTACTATAAGACAGACCATAAAAACACACTCGAACAACTCACGCATACATGAACTTGTTCTTGGATTTAAATTTGCTCTAGTCACAAGTATCTTAAACAAAATTGTCAGGTATAACCTTACAAAGCCTCTGACTTATTTAGGTTATTTTGTATGATATATATGGCGAAGCAGAGCGAAAGACAGGTGAGTTTTTTCGTTAACGTTTTAATCAAATATAATTTTCTTTATTATTTTCTTTATCTTATTTTAAATACACTAAAATTACATCTTATATATATATATATATATATATATATATATATATATATATATATATATAATATATATATATATATTATATATCAACAAGCAAATAAAATTTATTTATCGAATTTCTTTTTAAAAAAGTCTTTCTAAATTATTTGAAAAATTAATTAATGCAATAGAGCCTGAGAAAAAATTACCCATGATCATGTATTATATGTAAAACGAGCAAATGGCTATCACTAATATTTATGTAAATTTGATTTAAAAAACGAAATCTTTAAACAAATATTCAAGTGCATTCATTTATGCTGAACAACGCAAACAATAAAATGCAAATATCATCTTGATCATACAGAGTTGAAAAAAAGTTCAGAAAAATTATCATATGCATACATTATGATTTAAAAGAATAAATGTTAAGACAAAGTCATTTCATATTTTGTCATACCGCGGACATGTCGAAACATCGTTTGTCATCATAGCTGCACAGTTGCAACACTGAAGAATTCGTTTAAAAAGTAATAACTTTGCACAATTTCAGTCTGTATTACAGCGACGATCATTTTATATTCTGTTTTATCTGATATAGGCATAAGGTACGTTCCCTTTGTTCCTACACGTACGAGCGCTCTTGTGTTAATAACATGAATTGCTTTTCTTAAACGTATAACAAAATGAAAGAATTATACTATAAAGAAGTTATGCAATGTTACAACGCATTTGGTAACAAAAACGCATTTGGTAACAAAAATTTTAAAAGTTTCCAGAAAAAGAATACAGTGAATAAAAATGTCAGTTGGAGTTGTTGATATCACAAATAGTTGATATCTGATGAGATATCATCAAAAACAAAGAGATATCCAACTTTCCCGAAAACGCATTTGGTAACAAAAGTATGTCCGACATGAAACGCATTTGGTAACAAAAATTTTAAAAGTTTAAAGAAATATATAATACAGTGTATTAAAATGTCAGTTGGAGTTGTTGATATCACAAATAGTTGATATCTGATGAGATATCATCAAAAACAAAGAGATATCCAACTTTTCCCGAAAACGCATTTTGTAACAAAAGTATGTCCGACATGAAACGCATTTGGTAACAAAAATTTTAAAAGTTTAAAGAAATAGAATACAGTGTATTAAAATGTCAGTTGGAGTTGTTGATATCACAAATAGTTGATATCTGATGAGATATCATCAAAAACAAAGAGATATCCAACTTTTCCCGAAAACGCATTTGGTAACAAAAGTATGTCCGACATGAAACGCATTTGGTAACAAAAATTTTAAAAGTTTAAAGAAATAGAATACAGTGTATTAAAATGTCAGTTGGAGTTGTTGATATCACAAATAGTTGATATCTGATGAGATATCATCAAAAACAAAGAGATATCCAACTTTTCCCGAAAACGCATTTGGTAACAAAAGTATGTCCGACATGAAACGCATTTGGTAACAAAAATTTTAAAAGTTTAAAGAAATAGAATACAGTGTATTAAAATGTCAGTTGGAGTTGTTGATATCACAAATAGTTGATATCTGATGAGATATCATCAAAAACAAAGAGATATCCAACTTTTCCAAATAACGAGGTTCACACAAAGACATGTTTCCGATTTTTCGACCGTATATTTCGAAAGGGTAAAAACTTCAGAGGTTAATGCAACATCATATTTCCCATTATCGGTTACGGAGAGAAAATGCATTTGCTCCTTAGATCGCCTTGTCCTAGTTATGGTATCTGTGGCAACATCACGAATAAATCGGAACTACACCAACCTATATATACTTAAGAACAAATATCATTGATATCTGTTCAGTTGTTTCAAAAGAGAAGTCAAAATAGGGTGTCAAAGATGTTATTCCGAATAAATGATTAACGAAAACTTATTGAAGTCATTTTTACATTTTATTTGTATTTTGCACAAAATGCGCTTTTTCTGTATTTCCCTGTTGTACTGCCAAAACATTCTCTGAATCGAAAGTTTAAGAAAAAGAGATTTCAATTTTGTTTAAATACGTCCTGGTTAATGGGTTATTGACATCACAGTCATTCTTTAAGCTTTTAAAATGTATTTAGATTAAGCTTAATGAAATGTTTAATCATTAATGGGGTCCGTTAAAACATTTTTTCAGTCATAACCGATGCAGACTGAAATTAAACAATTTAACCAGTTTTCTGTTAGTGCGAAGCCCGCCAACCACGTCAAGGTCGAAAACCGTCTGGCAGGTTTTTTTTTTTTTCTTTTTTTTTTTTCTTTTTTTAATTTATTTTTTTATTTTTTATTTTTTTTTTTTATTTATTTTTTATATATATTTTTTTATTTTTTAGTTACATATACGCAAAATATACACGATACACTCGCCTACCAGGTGAGCAGAACAATTCTAGTGTCAAAATCACATTTGTTTGGAAGTTATATAAATTTTCTAAATTTATCTATAGACATAACACTGATGCACATTACCGATATCAAATAACTAAGTACAGGCTGTAATTTTGAACAAATCGAGTGGTATGATACATTGGAATGACTGTAACTTGTATATCACAGTATTAATTGTATGAACTTTTCCTTTATACGTAATTACCCCGAAAAGAGTAAAATTGTGAACAAATTAATGCTTAAATACTTTCGACAGCTGAAAAGAGTAAATCTAATAACAAACTTATATTCTCTTAGTATTGCTGATTTTTTAAATAAAGTCCGAAGGTAACATTAGTTAGTATAACTGATATAGAGAATATATAATTACTATATGTAACTATGATAACGGTTTCATTTCATTGCAGTACAAGAAAATATCGCCTACTTTCTATTTCTATGTTTTTACACAAGCAAGAACTAAAATTTTCAGTAAGCAGTGAGTGGGGGTTTATTGCACAATTAGATGCACCAGACACTAACTGTAGCTCGTACTGCAGAAACAGCATTCAAAGAATCATTAAGCAGTTTGGAGGTTTATTTGACTCTTAAAACAATGTGCTTAACGGGCTATTTCTGGATATTGTGGCAAACCACTTTGGGATTGATAATAAAAATGAGAGAGAAACATCTCCGCAATCAATACACGAATTCGCGTGACAAACTTTCTTAACATTGCAAATGAAATTTATAACATGGTGTGGGTTTGATTAAGATGTAATATTATTATTATTATTATTATTATTATTAAATTTATTAAAATTGTGATGAGAAAAAATGTGTAAGCCCTAACTAGTTCAAGATATTATATACACGTTATGATTATGTTATCTAACAGGTTATAACATAAATGATCTTATAAAATTATAATTTGTACTAAATTGCATTAAGTACACGATGTATAATTTTAATCTTGAAAGAATGTAAACACACACACACACACACACACACACACACACACACACACACACCCACACACACCCCGCACAACTTTATTATTATTCATTTTCAAATGTTAAATGTCAGTTCTTATTTATATATCAATTTATAACGTTACTTATTTTTTTACTATTTATGTACAGACATATATGTCAAAATTAGTTTGCCGTAAATCAAAATAGTATCACATGCACCTTCCTAATATTATCTACAAACTAAAATCAAACCCTAAAAATACTGGACAATTACAATTTTTATAGCAAATGACACCAAATCGCTTAAATTATACATGGAACATTAAAAAAAAAAAAACTCGAAAAGATGGCACGAATAATCGTCAAATGAGAAAAATCTAATAAACACTAAAAAGCAACAAAACCGAGTGGAATTTACGAACTTGTAATGTACACTTATACTAAAAACAAGGTTTGAAAAAAAAAAATATTCATGATAACATGTTATCGGCGCCAACCAATATTTCGGATTTCGAACCAGTTATTTGCCGTTTCACGTAATCGCAACCATGCGAAATCCCATCGCCGTTCTGACCCTGACAAAACTTGTTTCACTTCGATCAATACTCCACTATGTGACCCAAACGTCCTACGCAAGCGACGTACACTTACAACCCAAGGGACAATGGGCATGATATTTGGGCTTAAATGAATGATTGGAAACCCAATTGAGAGAACGATCTCTCGAAAACGTCGACAAACGTACTGCAGTCGATACCGCGTGAGAGGGAACATTTCAATGCTAACACGAACAATATTCTCCAAAATCATATCGGGCAGATACGGCAGAGAAACAGCATTTGAACCAAGATGCGACACTACGGCATCGTGCACAAGCGTATCAGTAATATTTGCAACATCAGGTGGAAGTGCATCAGCCGCATTGTCGTCATTACCATGTAATAACTCATCAGTCGCATTGTCGTTATTACCATGTAATGACTCATCAGCCGCACTGTCGTCATTACCATGTAATAACTCATCAGTCGCATTGTCGCCATTACCATGTAATAACTCATCAGTCGCATTGTCGTCATTACCATGTAATAACTCATCAGTCGCATTGTCGTCATTACCATGTAATAACTCAGCAGTCGCATTGTCGTCATTACCATGTAATAACTCATCAGTCGCATTGACATCATCCTGTGGTAGCGCATCATTTGCATTAGTGTTAGTAACATCCGGTTGGAGAATATTATTTATACTAGTCACTCCAGTTGCAAATGCACCAGACATATTATCAGCATTAACTGGAGGTGTATCAGTTACATCAATTGGATGTATATCAGTGGTACTGACAACATCTAGTTGGGTTGCACTACCCACATTTGGTTGGATGCAACTTTCCATGGATACGATCTGGGCAATTATACTCTGAAGATATGTTGTTTCCACTTCCACAGAAACATAATGATCTCCCCTGTCCTCTGGATAGTAACCAAGTGTTAGAAGTGGCAATGAGCTGTTAAAAGTACTCATATTTGAGACAATTCGGTGATATGTGCCACCAAGGGAGTTAAAAACTAAAAATTGACAATTAAACTCCCTTGCCAGAGCCTGAAGAGTCAAATTGTCTCCATATGCATACGGTCTACGCATTTCTTCAACATAGGACTCAAAATTCCTGTCATCACACAAAAAGTTTCTGTAGTGGTCGCTGTTTGATTCAAGGTGTTGGACAGCGATAGTTCGCAAGTGTTCAGGTGTTTCATGTATGCCAAGTTTTCGAATTTGTGGAACAATTGCTCCAAATTGGCAGCTACCGTCTCCTATCGGATCATCACTAATAATCACTTTATTATTGCCACAAAAGTACCTCGTCCTGTTGTTTTGTTCATTTTGTTCACCTATGTCGACCTCAGACTCATTGCAATGGTCTTCAGAATCTATTTCCATTTGTTTACGCGTGTCTTCGCAAATGTTTTCCTCAGAAGATTCTAGAGGTATATAATATTTGCATCTATGAATCCTCTTTTGCTCAAGTATTTCAAACATTTCTTTCGCTCGAGCCCTTCTATCGAGCTCTTCCTTTTTTGTTCTACTCGTTATATTTTCAACTCTCACCCACTTTTTTATCTGTTTGTTGTTTTATCTTTAAATACTATGAAATATTTATCAAAATTACGAGCCCTTTTCAAAATTTTCGCTTTTAAGACGCATCGTTTATAGGGAACACGGCTATGTCCGAAAGGGTATTTCAGAAGAACTCTGTCCCCTCTCTTGTAAATTGAACAACCGTTTTTTTTGTTTTGGGCCAAAACAGTACGCTTTTGACATCTTTCTGATGCTATTTTAGCTTTCTTGCGAATAACATCCGCAGAGATATTTTGACCCCGCCCGAAATAGCACTGAAACGTTGTTTGATATGCAAGTACTTCTTTTGGTTGGTTATTTATGGCTTCTGCTACATCAGGGAGTCGTTTCACCCAATTCGAACCAGAACTACTGCTTCTCAAAGAATCGAAACGGATTTTATCTCGAATTATTCTGTTCTGTCTTTCTACTTTCCCTTGAGACTCAGGATGGTATGGCCGGCCCCTTATAATTTTTACGTTATTTTTACAAAGCAATTTCTGTACGTCACCGAAAAATTCCGGTCCATTGTCACATTGAATAATTTCCGGGTAACCATGTTCTCCAAAAATTTGCTTAAGAGCGATTGCCACATTTTTGGCAGTTTTATTAGTCAGAGCTCTAACAAATATGAATCTTGAGAAGACATCCACAGCTGTCAAAATATAATTAAAGGTCTTGTTATCATATATCACAGATTGGTCTCTCATGCTTAGAAGGTCAATCTGGACCCTTTGAAATACCCTTGAAGCACTGATCGGTCTTATTGGGGCCTTGTTATTGAATTGTGCATGAATGTATCCATGCTGTTGATTTTTTTTTAAAAGACCCATTACCTTCCTTTCGCTGCAGCCCGTATACGTTTGTTTCATGGTATGGCTCAATGCTCGGGCATTTCCACCTTTACTTTTAATGACATGTTTACTGACTTTTTTTTGAAAATTTTTCTTTGTAAGGACCCGTCTACCTTCATACATTAAAATGTCAATGCCGTTGTGTTTTTCAATATAAAGACCTTCTTTTCTCCGCCAATATAAGACGCGAGCATTGTTTTCCAGTCGAGTTCGCAAATTTACTGGTTTTTTAAATTCACCTTTGACAAGTTTCAGAAGAGTGTCGTACGTTTCTGACTCTAGTTCCCGCAGCCCCATTATAACGCATACACCCACGACAGGGGACTACGCCTTTTTTCTTCAGCACTTTGATCAAAAGTTGTATTCACAAAAGAAAGTGTGTAAAAATCAAATCCAGATAAGGAATGTATCATTAACGTAAGCAACGACAGATTGAGACAATAATCGTACTAGTACTGTCATCCATTCTCAATAAATTTTCCATTTTACAAATTTCATCATGTGGTTATTGAAAACAAATTATTAACATGTCAACTCGGCCTAATTTTTCATTTGGAAACAGTTTATTCGATATGACCGTCTTCTTGTAAAATTGTTATCAATGTGTTAAAATTGTAAAATTATACATTTTAAAAGGCACGGATAGTTTTGTTGAAAACAGTGTTTAATAAATTCGAAGATATGGTGCCTTAATGCTTAATCGAAAAAAATATAATGAAAAAATTAAAAGTAATTCGGCTATGTTTTAAAAACATAATACAAGCATGTGGATTGTTTGGAGGTTTTGGTGAATGTTGTATCTTGCATATAACAAAAGTGTGGGAAACCGTTTGTAGAAAACCTCTTTTCCTTTTTTTAATTTATTTTTTATTTTTTCATTATATTTTGTTTGTTATATAGGCATTGAATCCCGAATTTCGAATACATTAATTTATGTAAGGTCTTAAGACCAAAAGCATTTAAATACGTAGGAAATATCAGAGTTTATAAACGAAGCAAAATAATTTCCTTTTTCATAAAATGCCAAAAGTTGAAAAACCTTAATTGGCTTAATATGCAAATTTGTGTTTTAGCTTACGGCTTACTTTTGAAAAGAACGTCAAAATGGCTCAAAGCAAAGTAAAAAAAAAATTAGAACTGACACCGACAAGTCAGGTTAGACATTTTAATTTTCACCAGAGAAGTGAGGTCAGGTGCTTTGGAAGGGTATATATAAGCACCTCCTGATTAGCTAGCAACATCCGCTACTTGTGTATACAAAATTGTGAGGGATCATGGAACTATAAGCCGTAAAATATCAAGGGTTATCCTGAATATATAAACATCAAACTTATCAACAAAACTGTGATGACGTCATAAAACTTTTTGAGGGCCATCATAAGCCTAAGCTTGCAAGAGATATACCCAAGAAGATATACCTAAGAGCAAAGGTCAATGCCATGACCGACTTTGCCATTTAAGCCTTAATTGCTATGCCTTGTCTATATGTAAAGATTTTGACATGTTTTTTTTTTTTTAATTTTGATGTTTGCTATATGGAGTCAGGATCAAAGGTTAAAGTCGGAAATTTTTGTGTGTCATATAGGCTGTTTTGCGTGGTGTTGTTGTTGTCTATTCGAGTGCTCTGTATAGCCCAACACCTCTGTCTTCAGCACTCTAGGTTTTCTGTCGGGGTTAACTAACCCTTAGCTTCTGAACAAAAGTTCTAATCCTGGAAGTACAGGAAGGAATTTACAGGTTCCTGGTTCTGGATTTTCCTCGAGGTTGTCTCCTAAAGCCTTTCCCTGTGAAAGGGTGTAGCGGCAAGGCAGCAGATGTTTTAGAACAGAGTTTTCCTTTTCCTTCTCCTAGATGGGCTACCCTCCAAGGTTAAGGGCCCCATCTACCTAAGCCTATCTGGTTTTAAGGCGCCAGTGACTCGCCTTCGCTCCTTCTGCAGTCAGCCAGAACGGCCGGACCAGGTCCACAAGTTGGTAAACTCATCGTGAATGTTGGAGTTGGACTTAAGTTGTCAGAGGATGTTTGAGACGCACGCCGAGAGGAGCATTTAAAATGATATAGAGAGTCCATTCTCAAAACCGCCCCTTCAACAACCTTCCGCGGCTTAAAATTTTTTTACCAAATGCGTTTCATGTCGGACATACTTTTGTTACCAAATGCGTTTTCGGGAAAAGTTGGATATCTCTTTGTTTTTGATGATATCTCATCAGATATCAACTATTTGTGATATCAACAACTCCAACTGACATTTTAATACACTGTATTCTATTTCTAGAAACTTTTAAAATTTTTGTTACCAAATGCGTTTCATGTCGGACATACTTTTGTTACCAAATGCGTTTTCGGGAAAAGTTGGATATCTCTTTGTTTTTGATGATATCTCATCAGATATCAACTATTTGTGATATCAACAACTCCAACTGACATTTTAATACACTGTATTCTATTTCTAGAAACTTTTAAAATTTTTGTTACCAAATGCGTTTCATGTCGGACATACTTTTGTTACCAAATGCGTTTTCGGGAAAAGTTGGATATCTCTTTGTTTTTGATGATATCTCATCAGATATCAACTATTTGTGATATCAACAACTCCAACTGACATTTTAATACACTGTATTCTATTTCTAGAAACTTTTAAAATTTTTGTTACCAAATGCGTTTCATGTCGGACATACTTTTGTTACCAAATGCGTTTTCGGGAAAAGTTGGATATCTCTTTGTTTTTGATGATATCTCATCAGATATCAACTATTTGTGATATCAACAACTCCAACTGACATTTTTATTCACTGTATTCTTTTTCTGGAAACTTTTAAAATTTTTGTTACCAAATGCGTTTTTGTTACCAAATGCGTTGTAACAATGCAAAGCATTGCTAAAGCCACAGGTAATAAATCAGGCTTTCAAAGACTAAGAAATATTTATCCTGTGATATTATTGCAATGCCATCATGATTTATCACCGAGTGTGTCAAAATTTTCTGAATCTTAATTCGTTGGTAAAAGCATTATAATATTTTTCATATTTTAATCATATTATATTCGAACACACACACACACACACACACACACACACACACACACACACACACACACACACAGAGAATACCGCTTATGAATGATACTTACATGAAGTATAACTGTTACCTTAACTTGGCAGAATCGGAATTGTTAAATGTGAATAGTCCTAAGTGTTACATAAAACCATCACTTGAAAACTTGCAGTTTATTCTGTCGTTTCATAACAAAAATGCAAATTGATCATCGCTTTTAGATGAAGTTAACTGTTTCTGTCGCGCAAGTTAAATGTAAACAAAAACAGTAGATTTGTTATAAATAACCTGTTATGTCATCTGATAAATTTGATATAAACAAACTGTAATGACCCAAATGATCAAATTACTAGTACTTTATCAATCATACTATTAAACTTGACGGATTTATGCTTAGCATTGCAAAGTAAGACTCTCTCTCTCTCTCTCTCTCTCTCTCTCTCTCTCTCTCTCTCTCTCTCTCTCTCTCTCTCTCACACACACACACACACACACACACACACACACACACACACGTGCTTGATAAACAGATCTCAAAATTAATTTTTAAATCAGTATAAAGTTCAGACACAAACTCCATTCGCTCTATTTCATTTACCTACCTCCATTTAACCACTTCTACTTTCCGGAGTTGTACATTTCCCTTGGCCCAATCTATTCAAAGATAGCTTCTATATTTTTTCAAAAAGTTCTTTTTTTTAAAAATTTTTATTTATTTATTTCTTGTACCAGCAGTTTGGTGTAAAATTATTTACTTGCTTTCAATACTGTTGAGATTGTCAGGCTGATAGCGCGTCTAGTCCTGAAATACTTTCAAATATGTTGACGATTTCATAATAAGATAAATATATTAAAACTAGAGATTTTGCGATTTAATTATCATTTTTCAAAACTTTCACTATTATTAAAAAAAAACAACACTTTTGTCAGGGCTGTTGTAAATATGAAAAGAACAAAAGGAACAAATGTACAGTACAGCTCAAATGGATACGTGATTTTCCACCTGCCTCGGTGTTTTTCTAATCCGCAGCAGTAAAATCCGCGGGGGATGTCGGTGGAAATTTTCTGTCCACCGCGAGTCGCGGCCCGCGGTGGACGGTTTTGCCGGTGGACATCGTAGTCCACCGGATCGTCCACCGCGACCATCAGTTTTGAGGATTAAATATGTATCATCGAAATCAAGCATATTTGTAGCTATATGTATTAATACTATCGACAACGAGTGTAAAATGTAACATCTTTGACATTCACAGTTTCATAGATTCGTTTTAAGTATGAAACAGCCTGCAATATATTTAACATATAAAAACTTATTATATATATATATATATATATATATATATATATATATATATATATATATATATATATATATATATATATATATATATATATATATATATAATGGTATGACTTATCAGTATAGCAAATGAAAATTGACTTTTTAATAAAGACGGTTTGTCTAATAAAGTTGTTTGTTTTTTTTTTTTTTTTACTACACATAAAAAGCTGTTTAAAAACCAAAAACCAAGACATTAAATCACAAAAAAATCGATTTTCAATCCGCTTTAGCGATTATAACTCTGGTGTTCACTATTTATCGAAGGTGATCCCGCACCAATTTTCGCAGATTGTGTTAGAAATTTCTGCAGGTTTTTTACGTTGATATAGTGCGGAATTTTTTTTTTTTTTTTTTTTTTTATTGGCTCTTTTTGTACTTTACACAAAATTTAACAATAGTCACATGTCACATTTGATAACAGAAATGCAAAAAGTTCAAATACATTTGTTTTCACCATCACGCTCTTTCACTTAGGCACAAATATGTGTTTAAAGGTAAATACTATTAAACCTTTTTGATAAATCTAATGAAAAGGGTTTGTTCTTATCAGTTTTCGAAAAATAATAAAGTGTTTAGGTGATTTTTTGTAGAATGGTAGAGAAATATTCTGAGAACAATTCATTCTTTTTCTTGGCACAAAAAACAAGTTTCAAAATGGTGAGTTTTCTTTGTAAAATCTTTATGAAAGTTTCAAAACGAATTGAAGGAGTTGAAGCAAAATTGTTAAAACTGTGAATATAGTATTTACCTAACAGTACACAAAAGTTTAAAGGATAACAAGATATGTCATAAAAACCAAAAATAATATCTTTACAAGTTATACTGTCTATGTAACATATTTCTAAAAAGTTCCACCATGATTTGAATTGATTCCAGAACACAACAATTTGTGGACAGAGAAAGAATTTGTGTTGTAATGTTTCTTCAACATTAAGTGAACACTTTCTACAAAGAGGAGAAGACTTAATTTTCATTTTAAATAAAAGTGCATCATGTGCTAGAAAACCATGAATAAGTTTGAACTGAAAAGATTGTAGTTTTGTTTCTAATGAACAATTAAATGGTAAAGTAAAAATGTTTCTAAAAATTCTTTCATCAAATTCTTTCTCAATAATATTTGACCATTTTCTAATACATGTTGGAGATTCATACCTACTTTCTGTAAAGGCCCAATAATAATCTTTACATGAAATCTTGGCAACAGGGAGATTTTTGTTATTATAATTTACTGTCAAAACATCCCTGTTGACAACATTTCTTTTATTTGTTCTACAAAAAGTTTTCCATGAATATGGTATTGCAGATCTTATACTGTAATATTGAAGAAAAAATATTTTAAAACCAAGCTTCAGCTCTAGTTCATCAAGCTGTAAAAATTCCCCATTTTCATCAAGAATGTCATTTAAAAAGTAGATTCCTTTGATATACCATTCTTTAAAAAATATTGGTTTGTTGGTTATACAGATAGCATCATTGAACCATAGACTTTCTTTGAAGACATTTATTTCTTTATTAAAAGTTTTGAATTTATACCAATAAGAAAAAATTTCTTGATAAAAATGAGGCAAGTTGAAAAAATCACTTATTTTATAACATTTAGTGTGAAAAATATCCTTGATTTTAACATTATTTAAATATTGCTGCAGAAGATACTTATATTTTGAATTGTTGTCATTTAAAAGACGTTTTATCCATCCTAACTTTAGTGACATAATTTGATTTTCAAAATCTGGAATTTTTAAACCCCCACTTTTTATATTTTGAATTGCAACATTGTGTTTTATTTTTGGGATTTCATTATTCCAAATGAATTTGTTTATCTCTTTTTGAACATTTTTTACAAAATCTTTGGAGCAAGAAGTAACGGAAAGAGGATAAACAAATTTGGATAAAACCAGAGATTTAAGAATTAACACTTTTCCAATTAGGCTAAGATTTCGCATTTTCCACAGATTTAAGGTTGCTTTTAGATCATCAAGTTTGGAACTGTAATTTTTTGCAGCTACATTTTGTTCATTTTCTGTACTAAACCATATGCCAAGTGTAAAAAATTCAAATGAAGTCCACTTAACAGGTAATATTCCAGCTTTATAATATCGACAAGATCCTACCCATATAGCTTCAGTTTTATCTAAGTTAATTTTTAGGCCGGAACAATGTTTAAAAGTTTCAAAAGAATTTAAAGCTTCAAAACCAGAAAATTCGTTATGTAAAAAACAAGTTGTATCATCAGCTAGAAGACTGAGTTTCAATTCCAGATCTCCAAATTTTATGCCTTTAATGTTGTTATTGTTTCTTATTGAAATAGCTAGAGTTTCAATAACTAATATAAAAAGGTAAGGGGACAGTGGACACCCTTGTCTTACACCTCTAGTTATTGGAAAGAACTCTGATGAATAACCATTATTTACAATACAACTACTAATATCTGTATAAAAAATTTTAATCCATTTTCTAAAGTCATCATCAAAACCAAATTTTCTAAGTACCTCATCCATGTATTTCCATTCAACAGTATCGAAAGCTTTTTCAAAGTCCACCAAAAGAATTATTCCTGGAATATTATTCAACTTAGTTAAACTTATCAAATCTGAAATGGTTCTAATATTTTCCCCAATAAACCTATTTTTTACATAACCTGTTTGATCTGAGTCAATTATTTTGGGCAATATATTTTTTAAGCGTTTTGCAATAATTTTAGTTGCTAATTTATAATCAAAATTCAAAAGTGAAATAGGTCTCCAGTTTTTTAGAAAGTTTCTGTCTTTGTCTTTTTTTGGTATTAGAGTTATGACCCCCCTTTTTTGATCTGTTGACAAGTGTCCTACCTCAAAGGCTGAATTTAAACTGTCTAACACTAATTCCGATATCTCTTCCCAAAAATATTTATAAAATTCATAAGTGAATCCATCACATCCTGGTGATTTATTTGGTTTGAATGTTTTTAAAATATCTAAACATTCTTGGTTTGTTATCAAGCCATTGCATGAAATTTTTTCAGTTTGACTAATTTGAGGTATATTTTCATTTTCTAAGAAGAATTTAGCACTTTTTTTATATTCATCATATTTAAGAGAAGAAGTATAAAGATTATGATAAAATTTCTTTTCTTCGCTTAAGATATCATTTGGATCAATTAATATTTTGTCTTCAACTTTTAACTGATCTATGACTTTATTTTTGAAATTTCTCTTTTCCAAGGAAAGAAAGTATTTTGTTGACTTCTCTCCATTTTCACACCACCTAGCTTGTGAACGAATCATGTTTCCCCTGGTTTGTATTTCGTTAATAGTTTCAATTTTTTGTTTAACTATTTCTAATTTGTTTAAATTTTCATCAGTAGGACAATCAATGGTTTGTTTAGTTAATTTATCTAGTTCTGATTTTAATTCTATTTCTTCTTTTCTATTTTTTCTTGCTTTTAATTTAGAATATTTCACAATAAATCCCCTTAATTCACACTTAATTGTGTCCCATTTTAACTGTTTATTATCCAAATTTTCATACTTGAGCTTTAATGCATCTATTTCCTTTTTTATTTCATCAATAAAAACAATGTCTTCCAAAAGAGAGGAATTAAATTTCCAAAAACCTGGACCCCTTTTTGTTGCTAAATAACCTTTCAACTTGACTTCAATAATGCTGTGATCTGATTTGATTGATGGATGAATATAGGAAAATGCAAACTGACTAAGAAAGGAAGGAATGAGCCAAAAGTCCAATCTTGAGAATATTAATGGGTTTTTTGATATATAGGTGTAAAGCCTTTTTTCTGGATTAAGAAATCTCCAAATGTCTATCATATTGTATTCTTGCATATATCCTTTTAATTTGTTTCTATACTCTGACACTGGCTCATTCCTACCTCCCTTTTTATCAATTGAGGTGTCTAAAACAGTATTAAAATCTCCCCCAATTATTAAGTTTTCCCCACTAAATTTTATGCATTTATCTATAAGAAAATCTAGAAAGAGACACTGATCTTTGCAATGATCTTTTGTGGGAGCATAAACATTAGTAAAGATAAAATTATTATTATTAATATCAAGAAATAACTGTAGATATCTGCCTTTGTCATCTTTTTCAATTTTATGAACTGTATAGTCTACTTTTTTTCCAAATAAAATTGCACAACCTTTTGAATTAGAAGTACCATGACTGAAATAAATTTTTGAACCCCACTCATTACTCCAAACTGTTTCACAAAGTTGTGTTGAATGTGTTTCTTGGAGGAAAATAATGTGACTTTCAAAATATTTCCTAAACCAATTAAAAATACATCTTCTTTTTTTGTCATCACCTAAACCATTACAATTAAAAGACATTAAAGAAAAATTATAACTCATAATATTGGTATATTAAATAAATGCCAGACAAATATAAAAACCATGCTAATATTCAGTGTGTGCCTAAGTAAAAAAGCTATTTTACAAAAAGTAACCAGACAACATATGTACAAACATAATTCCAAATAATGGAAACACATACTTTTGTTACAAGGTAAATGGGGGGGGGGGGGGGAGGTTTGCTCAAAATCTAGGTTACGGTGTATGTGTGAAAATACCAAATCATTTTTTTTACATGAACACAAACATACATAACATATATACACACATATATAAATTTTTCAAAAAAAATAATCAATATATATATATTCTTATTACGATAGTGCGGAATTTGTTGGAGGATAAGTTGAATAAAAGACAACACATTTTAGTGTTAATTCTTATAGTTTTAATTGATCCTATCGCTACTTTTATTCTACATGATTTAATTTCATTGATAATTATTACTTACTATCCTATCTTCCACAGAAAGCACCACTCCGATTGAACGTAATGATTGTTACACGGGTGAAAAAATAAATATTCTCCACCATCAATGCATTCAGGATTACTGCAAATTCATAGCAAACCATTTGAACAAATAAAGAATCGAAGCCACTCATTACACGTAAAAACTAAAGTTTATTTCAACTTCCACCATGCATTTTGAGGATATTTTACGGAGTTTGGGAGAGTTTGGATTTTATCAAAAAAGACTTTATTTACTTCTGTGTATCCCCGCTATTAGTACCGGATGTTATATGATGATGCTCGTCTTTGTTATGGAACCGCCTGATCACAGGTATGTTAAAATCCTTCAGATAGATGAAATGAATCACATAGTTAACGGACCATGTGTTCAAAAATCTTACGACATACTGTGATTAAATTTTTTGATACGTTTAATGTGATCTGGTAAAAATTTTAATTGCATTTAATAGTTTACATGTATGTATTGTGTAATGGCGTACCATTTTATTTAATGAATGCAACATTAATGTTTGTTACTAGATTGTAATTCTGAATGACTATTATTGAAAAAAAGATTTGAACTTACATAGCTGTTTTCATTCTATGTTCTAACTGGTATTTGTGTTATTTTTTTTATTTACTGAATGAATTTACAGCATTGTTGTTATATTTAGGGTAGCCAATTCTATAGACACTCTATAGCTGTTAAATGGGCAAACTTCAAAATAGAAACAAATTCTTGGATATATTGGATATACCCCTTAAAGCTGCATTAAGTTTACCAAAGAAAAAATTAAAACGATGCTAAACTAATAAATGACGTTCCTAATGAACAATGTTACATTTGGTTCAACGATAAAAGCTCGAATAAATACAGAAATCACAGTAATTACCCAGCGAGATGCAGCATTTTGGGATCTTATATTAGAACATGGTTACGTCATCAAAACCCTGGTCAATTAAACAAAAGTTTAAAAACGGTGAAATACGATAAATTAAACACAGAACTTCGTTGAATTTGTCATTTGTGACTTAGTAAGGGATACATAACACCATTTCAAATACATCTGGATATTAATGAAGGACAATTAATGCAATCTGTCATGTTTCACCTTCGATTCATGGGTTTTTCCGTGCAGCCGTGCGCATGCTCCATGATCATAATAACCATCGTTAAACATTGACCAACCGGTCAGAGGATTCCGTTTATTTTCAGCTAATAGAAATGAAATTTTAGAAAATGAATCTCACGGACCGTGGTTAGAGGATATCTATTTTTAAAAAAAATCAAATAAAAATTCAGAAAATTGAAAAACTTAATGCAGCTTTAAATGGCATTTTATTTCATTATATCATTTGTAGATGTAAATTACCGGGTTACTCAAATGATACGTTTGCTGTACAGAGCAGCTACCATCAAAGTCTGATAAATAGGACAATACCAGATTCAGATAACAGTCTTCATAAGTATAACCAGTGTTATATGTATCGCTATAACAACATTAGTTCTGTTTACGATGGTGGTAACAGAACTCTTGTAAAATGTATTGAATGGGTTTATGATAAGAGTGTGTTTAAGGAGACGTTTACTTCAAAAGTAAGTATTCCAAAAAGTAAGTCGTTCGATCACAATTAATATTGAGGTAATATTGATAGGTATCAATAAACCGAGCGATCCGCCTATAGGGAAAATGTCAAGAAAAAAGGCTACATTTATGGGAGACCTCTATGCGAAACATCGACTCGAGGTCAAATAAATATTAATCTTCGCCTATGTGCCAAAATATTTGCTTTGCAAAATTACGAAATGTATTTAAAAAGAATTAATATGTTGTTAATACCTAGGGTTGAGTAGTGAACCTATTGAAACGTGACGAAATAAAATCTCAAAATTGTTAATTGACAAATAAAACTGAATGTGAAGATGTGTCAAAAGTGATTGTCTCACCATTGTTACCGCTAAATGTGAAGAGTAAAATTTACAGTACATAGTTTTCTCCGTGAACTAATGCACTGCTTACATTGTTAACATTCTTATTACAGATTTTAAATTTTGAATTCTGTAGGTGGATGTCTCGGCTCATCGAGAATTATCCTTTCGCAAAAAGTTTTTAATGATAGGCGGATGCCTAGGCTTATTGAAAACCATCCTTTCGCAAAATGTTTTTAAATTAAAATGACAATTACTAAAATAATTATACTATAACCACCATATCCAATAGGAGGAGGGGCATTCTAACGTTTTTAGTAAGTATTGAGGAAAGAGTCAATTTGGATCAAAAGTACTGTTCTCATTGTAACATGTTTAACAAACTTTTTATATAAACCTTTTTGATATGTTTTGTACACAGATTGAGAACATGAACAAAATCCAATTAATAATGCAAAATGTAAAATTCTACTAAAAAAAAGAAACGACACTTAATTTTAACAAATCAACGCAATTCAGAAAAATGTATATGTGTGAAATAAGTATACGTATGGTATGGACAGATTTCAACAATCAAAAACAAAAGCAAATAAAGAAGTATAAAACATCCCAATTGTTCTAGAAGGAAATACTGGTAATAATAATTAATATCCAATATCTTACTTTGTAGAATAATCTAGTTTGTGATGATAAATTGAAGACATCTCATGCTCAGATGGTATTTTATTTTGGTGTACTCGTTGGAGATTTATCTTTTGGCATACTTTCAGACACGTAAGTGCAATGGTTTGTTTTTTGACAAAACCTTAGCTGAATAATCGTAACCTTTTTATTTACATTTGCAACTTTTATATTACTCTTGTTTCATGGTCCAATAGACTTTACAGCTTCTGACATTATTTATAATTTTCTTTTATCTAATTTAAACTGATGTGTTTTATACATTAAGCTAAAAATATGGATAAATTTTGAAACTGTGAGTTATAATTTTGTTTTGACAGAATAAAAAGGGAACCATGTCAACAAAAATTCAAAGGTACCACAATATTTTTAATTGAATGAGATCAATTGGGGTCCTTCAAAAATTTCTAAAAAAAATATCATGTTTTAATGTTACCACTTTGAAAATACACAGCGTATAAAACCCTAAAATATTATTATTATCTACTGTAAATGCAAAACCATGACTTTAAATATGATGTATGCTCATTTCATTTCCAATGATGATCTTTTTTTTTTTGGCTTTACCCGTGCTTTTCATTCTAATAATTCTAGCATTGGAAGGAAAAAGACTTTTACTATAACAGTTTTTATTGTGCTAGCCTCGGCTCTGGGTGTAGCATGGGCTCCAGAGTTTTACAGTTTCTGTGTATTAGAATTCATCGTAGGAGCTGCCCACCATGGCGCATTTATGATCTGTTGTGTACTAGGTGAGTTAATTTTTATTTCAGTTATCATTTTGTTTTTTTTTAAATAATGCCAAGCTAGAGCCCCGGGCCATATGACAGTTTATGCACCGAGTAGTCAGCCAAAAAGTGATATATGGACCGAAGAATTTTTGGCTGACTACCCGGTTTATAAACCGGCATATGGCTCGGAGCACCCTGAAATATTTTTTCATATTAAATCGAATCTTCCATCAACATTATCATTTTCCTTTAAGAATAAAAAGAAACAAAAACAAAATCTTTAAAATCAACAATAACCTTTTAATAAGTTAAGTTAACAATTCTCCCTCCAATATGTCCTAAACGTTTTTTGCATACTTATTTGCATATTTGGTATTATCTGAATGTCTAGATTCAGTTATTTTATTTAAAAATTAAACAAAGTAAACCTTGTGTTGGTAGGCAGCCGACATGTTTAACAACAACAAAAACGTATTTAGATTTTCTGAAAATCATCAAGGGAAACAACTCGTTAAAACAAAGGGCAGATAATTTGTATGAAAAAACAGACCTAGGTTGATCCATTTAAGAAAATATGGCCCGGAGTAGTTACAATGGTTTTCAGTAGAAACTAAAATGTATAAGGTATAATATTTTCTATTATTGGTTATTTTCTATTATTTGTGATGGCCAGTAATATAATTATTCGGATTTAAAGAAGTTCAAACGATTTTATGATTTCATAAACTTTAATGTACTAGTTAATTACGGGCATTCGGTGACCCAGTTGTTTAAAGTGAGCGCTAACGGATAACAAAGCCTCTCATCGCTTTAGGTTCGAATCCTGCTCGGGCACATCGTAGTGTAATTAAGTTTGTCAATTTGATTGCCTCGATAAAGGTGAAAAATCTTGACTGAGGCGTAAAACCCCATTAATCCGATCCAAATCAATATGATTTATTTTGTTTGTTTTGTAACACATTGATCAAGTTTTAATTAAATAGTAATGCCTCAAAACATACCGAATTATTTAACAAAAACTCTTTCATACCTTTACAGGTATTGAGATGGTTGGACCGTCAAAGAGGGCATGGGCTGGTATATTAATACACGCTTTCTTCACAACTGGACTGGTGTACTTATCTGGCATAGCTTACTTCTTCAGAAACTGGCAATATGTGCAGTTAGCCGTCGCGGCACCGTGTGTCATATATCTGTTTTACTGGTGGTAGGTATATAATTTATAATATGTACAGTACACCGTGTTCCATGGAGTGGTCTATCTTTTATATATTCTTTAGATGCACTTAAGACGACTTAATTCTGAAAGTAATTCTTTCCTCATGATTTAACGCTACATAACGGTGAAACCGGATGAGTACCTTCCCTTTTCAGCATTCGCACGCATGCTGTATCACAATTCTTTATACTATTACTGCGTCTCTCTTGAAAAACTTTTTATTTATCAATAAAACTATTTTTGAACGAAAAGCTTCACGTTTGTAAAACATACAAAGCTCAGTATAGAAGAACAAAAACAGATTTATAATGTATATCTATTTTGATAGCCGCTGTATTTTGTACACAGAACTTCAGCTTCCTTCATACGGGAAAGTTTTTTTTTTGACAAATAAAGCCACACTTTAATACTGCCCTCATAATGTCTTTAACCTGAAGAGGAAATTGGTAACCGAAAAAGAATTTAAGATGAATTATATATGTTCTATGTACATGAATATATATATATATATATATATATATATATATATATATATATATATATATATATATATATATATATATATATATATATATATATATTGTTGTTTAGGTTCATCCCCGAATCACCAAGATGGCTGATAAGTCAGCGAAAATATGATGAAGCAGAAAAAATTATACAAAAAGCAGCAAAAACAAACAAAGTGAACATACCAAAGAAAACAGTGGATTCTGAAACAATAATTACACGAACAGAAGGTCGGGTCTGGCAGTTATTTACTTCACGGGTTCTCTTTACACGGACAATTATTCAGCTATGGAATTGGTACGAAGCTATTATTATAATTATCATTATCAAAATTACTATTATTATTATCATTATTGTTATTATAAAAATGAAAAAAGGAAACGTTATGTGCATTGTATAATTCATTTTAGAATTAAAACATTTATCTGGGAACAATTAATTCAATGTCAATTTTTTTGCCTTATAGATGCACTTTGCAAGAACAAAATGCGCACTTAATATCATATTATGTGAATAAATATTGGAGTTGAAATGAATAAAGATTTTTTTCTAAATCAGTAATAAACAAATTTGCACATCAAAAGATTAAAATTGTATTACATGTTAAGTTATCAGAGTTTTTTTTCATATAGGATAGTTATAAGCATGGTTTATTATGGTGTAACAATGCATACTGGAGATTTAGGAGGAGATTTTTATCTTAATTTCTTTATATTGGCCGTGATTGAATATCCCGGAAGAGTATTGACAATCGCTCTTTTAGACAGATTAGGACGTAAGAAATTACATTGTCTGTGTATGCTTACTGGAGGATTTGCTTGTCTGGGAACGATATTCTCTGTAACATTTGGTGGTGACGGTAAGGAAACATACGAATTATGATTTTCTTATCTGAAGTTTCAATAATCGACTTCACTTGCCTCCGATGACTATATTTATATATATATATATATATATATTCCTAGGTGTAAGCTATATTGAGACAAATGATAGTTTATTTTGATTTAAACGATCTTAAAATGTAACGAACGGTATTACATAATTGTACAATAGCATACTGTTATTTGTAATGCAATTAAGTTAAATAAAATAAAATTCAATTAAATTAAAAAATTATCAATTTGAATGAAAAAAATATAAAAATTAAAAAATAATAAAAAATAAAAAAGAATAGTTTTGGTTATTTGCGGGTTTTATATTTTTTTAGATATATTTTTGTGATAAAGCGAATAATATAATAAAAAGCTTAAAGAAATACTTGGACCACACTATTGCATCCATTTTTCATTAAATACCCATGCAGTGTCCATCTTTAATTTTAGACTTTAATTCTGTATCAACAAATTTAAAATGCCCGTTGCCTTTTGAAAAATGAATGGGTTTTTACTCCATTCAGTCAATATTCCTAGCACCCGACTTAAGATCCATTTCGTAAATGTAGCAAACACTGTACTTAAGTTTGAATTTTTGATAATCCCACGTGATCCTTTTGTCTTGTTTCTTACCCTAGCGCATGTTTCACAATAATTGAGTGTAAACTCAACTCAAATATTACCATTGTCTCTCATCAACATTTAAAAAAGTTTTGACTTCACGAGGCAATGTTTTGTTTAATAAAACAAACCTACACTACAATTTAACTATATCATCAGATATTCAATATAACTGTAATGTCATAGAATTAACATTCAGATATTACCTAATTTGAGCTGAGTGTACACTCAGTTAAGTAAATGATTGTGAAAATAGGGTCCGTTCGTTAAGCTTGTTCTGATGTTCGTTGCTGCTGAAAATTTTACAATTCTTATTTTGACAGAGTTACAACCGTTAACATTAGCCCTAGCTATAGTAGGTAAATTTGGAGCTGCTGCAGCTTTTGGTACTGTTTACATATACTCCTTGGAATTGTTCCCGACTGTTGTGCGTAATGGTGGCATGGGTCTAAGTTCATGTATTGCGAGGTTAGGCGGAATGGCAGCACCATACGTTGCTAAATCGGTATGTATACACAAAGAATAATCAGTGGCTGTTTACTCATCAATTGTAGGATAAGTAAGTTATGTTTTATAGCTAATAGTTTACATGAAAACATTTTAAATATATTTAATTTGTCTGCCCTTTGAAACTGCGTTCGAGACAAATTGGCTATAATTACAATTGCGCTTATGATGTGTAAATACAAAATTTCATATTGAACTACTTTGCTGTATTTTGTGTAAATATTTTGTGTTAAAATATATATATATAAAAAAAAAAACCGCGCGTTATGCAGTTGGCGTTAAAAGGCAACTGTAACTATATCGACTATAAACCCCATTTTTAAACAGTTCAATGGTTAAATAATTATATACTGTGATTGGAAATTCCCGTTTGAGTTAGCTAGTCACAATGACAAACATCAAGTTAACAATAATTTAAATTATTGCTGTTTCATGTTTACAATATGTGCAAGTCAAATGTATTCAACTTTAAGTAGCGCGACATTTGATTCGAGGATGTTTGGAATTTGAGTCCTGCTTATAATATATTTTGATCGAGTTTTCCTTCACCATTCACTTTATAGGTAAACATCTAAACATCACACTGTTAGAATTCGATCCAGACAGAGTTTGATTTTGTATGCAATCTTTTATATCACCCCTGTTTTTATCATTTCGTTTTAACAAAGGGAGACCTCGTTGGTGGAGATTTTGGACAAGCATTACCGTTGGTTATCTTTGGAGGCTGTTCGGTTTCTGCTGGTTTACTATCCATGCTTTTACCTGAAACTCTAAACCAGAAACTCCCAGATACAATTGAAGATGCTCAAGTTTTCGGCAAGTATGTCATACACGTTATTATTTATCAAAATTATCATTTTCCTAATGTATGAGTAACAATTAGTTCTTCCAAACTCGCGATTGCATTGATAAAACGATATATACTGCGTTAATAGTTTTTTTTTTTTATATTAGCATGTTGAAGTGTAAAATAAAATGAATAGTTGCGGAAATTAATTTTGACAAAGACCGAAAGCCTCAAACGAAAAAATTAAAAAAAAACCAAAAGCAATAAAAAATAAAAAGAAAAACTACTCAATTAGTATTATTTTCATTGATCAAATGAGATTACATCGAAGTACCACATATTAAAACTATAAAAACTGACTTTTTATGATGCATATCTGTGAAAAATGAAGACTAGTTACATAACTTTATTATTGAATATTCATCTCTGTGTAATCGACACTAATCGAGATACATTATACATGTATTACTTTATAATGCTTTTTTGTTGTTTAAATTCATTTCAGAAACGGCGAAACAAAGAGGAAAATGGAGCTCTATGTTACTGACAACCCAGAGTCAAATGAAAAGAGCCACAGTCAATAATAAATTTAACAGATCTGAAATTAGAATTTTTAAAAAACTTTTTCTGTTATTATTAGGCCCGCTTAATCAAATTTCCACAAATGGATGATCTTGATTTATGCCTGTGTTGTATTAATATAATTTGTTTCTAGAAATAACTAGAAGACTGTTTTGATTAATAATGATAGTAACACAATATACCAAGACATTAAAAAATGTTCGGTCTGCATAAACTTGTCTAGTCACGTGATAAAAAGGCTTAGGTCTATATTTAGTCTACAATATAATATCCTAAATATACGTTAACAAACATAATTCGAAATACTTTTTGTTCGAGTGCTTTATATGTTGTTATTTTTGCCAGTCAAGAAAAAGTAGTGGGGTGAGTAATGGTGTTTAATGTCCCAGTCAAGAATTTTTCAATTATATCGAGACGTTGTCAGCTATAGGAAAAAGTGCAGAACTTGGCCAGTGCATTGCGCTGATGGCATTATACAGCAGGTTCTTTATCGTGCAACGCCTACCGTGTCACGGGACCTCGTTTATTTTAAGTTCCCATCCGAAAGAACCGCGACTTTCATTTTGAAGTGCCGAGTGCTTGGCGAAAGAACAGCCACTACCCACTTTCAAGTCTTGGGTCAGACCTGGTCGAGGTTCGAACCCAAGAGCTCCCACTTACGGAGCGAGCACTCTTCCAACTTAGCTACCGCAGTGGTTTTGCAAGAAAAAGTAGATTTATTAAATAATGCTCTATAAATACAAAATACTCTCATGACATATAACAATCATAGCATTTGATACAAATCAACTACTAAAAATTAGAAGGTAAAATGATTCGTTATTTTGTTTAAGAAAAGTAAACATTTCAGAAATTTGCAGTACGTTATTCACAAAAGAAAAAATTGATATGTCAGTGGAACAGATCAATGGAGTTATATTGCCATACGTTGCTTAAGTTATTTATGGATCGAAATAATTTTCATCAGATGGAAAAATTAAAACAAGATAATGTAACTCGGGGTTTTGTTGCACCACTGATTGTTATTCAGAATGTCAGTAAACTGTAATACTGTAAAAGTATTGCAATAAAGAAAGGGTGACAAAAATAAAATATTAGATGTTACTAATGTCGACTCAAAAGGGGGAATGGTCATTGCAAAACATAAAGATAGTTAAACGTTGTGTTTTTATTGTTTTAATCAACAAGAAGAAATTTTTGCCAAATTAAGATTCACTCACTTGTATCGAAGCGGTTAGTGTAAAGTTGTTGAAGGAATCCTGAATGCCAGGAGTAAACCGTCGACCTTCGTCAAAAAAATCCTGACAAACTCTCTCATACTATGATCTATTCGAACGGAATTCGAACTTGGTCTATGATAGGTATTGTGTTCCGTAACCGCGCTGTGACTCCTCGGTCGCCCACTAAGGCCCCCTCCGCTTCGTACATAACTGGACAACGAAGTTTCAAACGAAACTGTTTCGATTGACAAATAATGCCTTGTTTCTGAAATCGACAATTATGAACGTATATATAGCAGTCGTCTACAGCTCGTCCGTGAACGTCACCAGTTCCGCATTTAAATTTATCTTTGCTGGATTAAACACCCCTGGTTGGGGTTTTTAATAATTCGTATCCTTAATTTTAAATATATGGAAAGGTGATCACTCATTTTTAAAGTATCAGTAAAAACACAATTTTAATAAATCTGACATTGCTATTTTCATCAATTGCGCTGAGACAACGCGTCAAAAATATGATTTAAACATAAAGTCTTACATGAATACCTAAAGTAAATTTGTAATTTAAATTGTTTAACCATTTTTAAAATTTTATTTTAGATAATATAAATCTTACTAAAATTGGACATTAATTACTTTTAATTTAATTTGTATGAGAGACCTAAGGTTATTTCCCAATCGGTTATCAACCTACCTACCTACCTACATTTTCTACTTTGTTTTTCATAACTCCTAGTGAGAAAATAACTTGTATATGCTGGGGGTGGGGATTAGGGGTGGAGGTGGGGTGTTTTCAAGTAGTTGCTTTTTGTGGATTTTTTTCTAGAGTGTAAATCTCTTAAATCGTTAACAATGTTCTTCTTTTGCTTTGGTATGTTTTTTGTTGCAAAGAACATCGTTCTCTTCGAGATTGCAGAAATTCTGTTAAATACATATGTTCATTTCATTTATTCAGTAAGTTAATATAACTTATTGGTAGAATATAAATAAAATAATAAGTATTGTAACAGTGATATACATTGTAAAGTATATATTTGGAAATATAATGTAAGCTTAAGGCATTCATATATGAATATAACAGGTTTACAATCAATTAGGATTTTGACAGCTTTGTAAAGATACTTACCTAGATCACACAGCTGCTTTTATATTATTGACGCAAAGTAATTGAATACGTTAAAAAAAAACTAGGTTTGACACAAAAATACGGTTTGATAAAATTTGAATAAAAAGGACATTCAAGAATAAAGTGGTACTTATCTTCTAAAATTCCAGAACCAAAAAATACAGCATCTTTTATTTCTCTTTGTATTACCATAACGACCCGATTCAATGCGAGAGAAGTGTAAATTTTGCTAACAATTTTTGTACAATATAGACAAAGGTTTACATAAATCATATTGTAGATGAAGTTATCAATAAAATACTAATAACAAGAACATTTTAGAATTTACAATTGTATTATACAGTGTTTGTTTTCATGTATCCTCCAATCGTTGTTTTATCAAAGACAATACATGTTTCGGGCAAATTTAGTTCTGGCTTAGCCAAATGTAGCCAAGACCAAGAAGTTCAATCTCATATTTAGAAAAATGTAAGGATGAAATTATTAGATGAATGTTTTACACAAATAAAACAAAGCTGATAAACGTTTAATAAAGTACAATTATTAGAATGTAATAAGTGAATATTTAAACATAGGTATCTAATTACTAAAAGAGGCAATCTTCCGGCTTATTGAAAATATACCACATCACTAAGAGTTAATTTAAACAAAATTTTATTCTATATTAAACATAAAATATAATTACAATTTGTACATAGGATTCTGGAACAAGAGCAATAACAAAGCTCTTATGTTAACCAGTCTCCCTATATCTTTAAATTACAATAGAAGCCTGACCAATGACACATTAGGTATATAAATTAACAGAAGACATAATGAAGAGAGAAAAAGAACAAAAATGATATATGAAAGAATTAAATTTAAAATGATGGAATGTTGGTAAAATAATGTATGATTACATATTAGCTGAACAATGAAAAATATGAAAATTATGTTTATCCTTACGATAAAAAACGTTTGCTTCTTGTAATAAAATTTTTGACTTGAATAACAATTTGATAATTTTCTTCGAAGGATAAGGCAATGTCACCAAATAAAAGGATTTTGTGTTTATTTCAAAAGGTAAAGTGTTAATAGTGTTTTCCCGGGTATTTTGGGTAACGATGACAACGTAAAAGGAAATGATCTGCACTCTCAATTTGCCCGCATTCGCAGTAAGGGTTGTCTACTAAATTATTTTTGTAAAGATGTAATTTGAGTGAACTAGATTCTAATCTTAGTTTAGCATGAAGAGTTTGTTCTAAGCTTGGGCCCACATTATACCATTTCGGAACTTTTGTTTTAGATTCTAAATACTTACAAAATAAAGGCTGGGAACCATTTCTTATTTTGGTCGGAATTTCATTCCAAGCACGAATAACAGAGGGAAGAAAAGATTTGTAGTAATAATTAGTTTTGCAAAAAATTGTTTCTAAATTTTGCTGATGTCTGGAATTATACGAATGAATATCAGTATATTTCTTTGGTACTAATCGACAAAGGTAGTTAGGTGCTATTCCATGAAACATTTTGTAAAATAGTTTTAGCTGATGATTTATACGTTTGTTTTTCATACTTTCCCATCCCGTTTCTTTATAAAGTAGCGAAATGTTAGTTAGTTTAGTTTCTCCTGTGACTATTTTGGCTGCTTCTAAATTTATTGTTTCTATTTTATTTTCAAGATCATCAGTAATATTTCCCCATATAACATTTGCATATTCTAATAAGGGTCTAATGAATGTAAAGTACATAGTTTCTAAAGATTTTCTATCAAGCTGAAATTTTAATTTCCTGAGTATAGCTATTCTCTGATTTGCTTTTTTGTTGATATATTCTATATGTTGCTTCCATGAACCATCAGAAGAAAATATTACCCCAAGGTGCTTGTGATTATCGACTTCATTTATTAAGACGTTGTTCATTTATAAGGAAGGATGAAAGGGTTGCCTGATTTTACGAGATATTATCATGTTTTCAGTTTTTGGCGGATTGAATGTTACTAGCCAGTCATTTGCCCATTTACTTATTTAGCCAAGTCATAATTTAACTTATGGGATGCTTGAAAAGGATCATCTACAATAATGTAAAGAGATGTATCATCAGCAAAAAGTTTAATTTGACATTTTATTTCATTCACTATATCATTTATGTAGATAATAAATAACAATGGTCCTAAAATTGATCCCTGTGGAACCCCGGCCCTTATTACCTCCCATGTTGAAATTTTATCACGCATAAACTCTTTGTTTACGATCAGTTAAATAATTTTTAAACCAGAGTAATAAATTTCCTTTAATTCCGATACTTTTTAATTTTGCAATAAGACCTTTATGCCAAACTCTGTCAAAAGCTTTACTTATATCGCAAAAAACCACCCTTATTTCTTTACCATCGTCTAAAGCTTTAGATATGTCGTGTGTTAAATCCAAAAGTTAATTAACTGCCGAGTCGCAATGTCTGAATCCTGATTGCAAAGAAGTTATTATATTATTTTCGATTAAAAAATTATTTAAATGTTTATAAACACACCTTTCCATAACCTTTCCTACTACGCTGAGCAAAGTTATTGGTCTATAATTAGATACATCTGAAGGATCAGCTTTTTTTATAAACAGGTATCACATTGGCTTCTTTATAGCATTCTGGAAAACGCTTAATTCTAACAGTATGTTAAAGAATTTACTCAGTGGATAACAAAGGACGCTAGCACTATATTTTAAAAGTCGTGGATTTATTAGGTCAGGACCCGAAGCTTTACTAATATTCAAAGTAAGAAGAACGTCTTTTACGTCATCTGGTGTTATATTAATAGAATCAATAGTTATGTTTGGTTCAGACAACAATGGCAGATTAATTTCAGTATCAATTAAATTAGACTGAATCTTAAAATATCTGTTAAGTACATTAGCTTTATCTTGATCACAATCATAAATTTTGTCGTTGTAAAGTAGAGGAGGGATGTTAGAAATCTTTTCGATGCCTAAAAATGTTTTAGCTATTTTCCACCAATTGTCAGAATTAAGTTCACCATTATTTAATTGTTTTGAAAGATTTTCGTAAAAGTCTTTTCTAGCTTTTCGTATCATGTAAGTACATTTGTTTCTAATCTGCCTAAAAGCAGCCCAGTGGGTTGGAAGATTGCAACGTTTGGCTCTTTTATGTGATCTTTTACGCTTTCGTATCAGTGTTCTAATATGATGTCTAATCCAGGGCTTATCATTTTGTCGAACAGTAACTATTTTATTTGGAATAAATGAGCTAGCACAATCTAAACTATTATGGTTAATTTGTTTTGCAGTATTTTCTATGTCATTTAGAGCAAGTATAGCGTCCCAGTCGATATCTGACAATTTATACCTGAAAGTATCATAATTTCTTATAGTGTTCTCTTAAAAATAGTTTTGTTTGGTTTACTTATATTTAGAATTAAATAGACAGGACAATGATATCGAACGTTGGCATCATAGAATACTTCACCAACACCACATTTTTCAACAATGCCCATATCGCTTACAATAAATAAATCAAGTAAAGAAATAGAATACTCAGTAAAATATGTAGGATTACTAATTAACTGATTAATATTATAAGTTTCTAATATATTCTTTACCTTCATATTTGATAGATCTAACAAATTTTCATTGAAATCAACTGTACAAATATAAAAATCTCCATTACAATTAAATGCTAAATCAACCGAGTATTCTATTCTATCCAAAACGTTTCGATCACGAGGCCTATAAAATGTCCCTAATAATATTTTTTTTACTGTTAATGAATGATTCAACCCATACACATTCTATTCCGTTTACCTCGAGATCAAATCGTTGTTTACAAAATATAGATTTTCTAACATAAACAATAACACCCCCACCTTGTCTATCGATACGCTCATTTCTGAATGGTTTGTGGTAATTTTCAATAATCAGTTCACTGTCACATGAATTTGAATGAAGCAAACTTTCTGTAAAACATAAAATATCATAAGAGTCTAACTCAGTTCTGATCAAATCAAGTTTAGGTAATAAACTTTGAATATTCAAGTGTATAATACCGAAGAAATTATTTAATTTTTCATCCAATGATAGTGATGAAGAAGATAAATCCGAACACTCCGAGTCAAAATCAGATACTGGACCTGTATTTTTTTGATGTCACCTGAATTGAGAAATAAGTTGTCGAGACAAGTAAAAATCAAAATAAGTAAAATTAGATCAATTTCAACATTACGTATTCATGACACAATATTGCTATATACATACTTCCTTATTACAATGCATCCATTTGTCTGTATCTTTCACATAGCCACCTTTTTGTAAAACTACTATACTTTGTTATATGGATTTTAACTTTTAAATCCCAAGTCAGTGTTTACAAATACAAATTATTCAACATATTTTGTAAACACTCTTTTGTTTCAGAAAAAACACTTAATCATCTGCATACATTAATAGGAAAATGCCAGTTCTTGCAGTACGTAACAACATTCACTTTGCGATAAAAATTAATTTCTAAATCAATAATATAAAAAGAGAAAAAGTATTGGGGAAATTGCCTCCCCTTTTATTTTGTTACCAAATTAATGGGAATAAAAACCATTATCGGACACACAGCTTTTAAAGGGTACCTGTAACGATTTTTAGTTTTGACATATTTTATTCGCCGTACTTAAATATGGCTGTAGCGAAAATTCCATAAAATTCCATTACATAATAAGGTAGATGTCGGTGAATTTCTAATACATCTCTAGAAATCCAAATAAAAAAGGTCGATATCGAGGCTCCTGCGTTGTGACGTCATACCTATAACATACCTTCATAGAATATTATTCACCAACTACTAAAATACGTCAAATCCGAACTCATAATTTAATATTCTATGATTATTTTACGGGAAAACTATTTAATGAAGTGGAATTAACATCCGTTTTACATGTACCGATAATTAAGATTATTATTAATCCTTTTGTTTATTAGACACATTCTTTAGGTTTAGACCCACGCCTGTTACTAACAGGATGTAAGTTATAATTTGCAAAATTGATTTGCAGATTGATAAAGTTATCTTACAATCTGTAATATACAATAATAAATATACAGCTCGAGTAAAGTAAAATAATTTTATTTGGTAAACGTTATTTGTCATATACCGTACAGTATTAAGATTTCACTGCGGAATAAAATGGATATTTCATTTTTAAATTTTTGAAAGTAAGAAAAAGAATTTTTTTCCTTAGTTTTCATGTCAATTTTAATAATAATAATAATAATAATAATAATAATAATAATAATAATAATAATAATAATAATAATAATAATAAAATATAACTTTTATGCAAAATTAAAAATAGATAACCAGAATAGTCTTTTTAAAACATGTTTATTGATCTACTTACAGCATTTGATTTTATTAGATTTTAGTTTTCACTTTTCCTTGGGCATACATTTAGCTGTGATATTTTTAAATTCTTTATTCTATATTTACAAATCCATTAAATTATTATTATTATTATTGTTGTTGTTGTTATTATATTATTATTATCTCGTTTTTTAAATGTTGTCTCATTCTAAAATCCGTGTCATTTCATTTTAAACAATTATATTTCGCGTCAAATAATTTGAGATGGAATATCTTGTTATTTTTTCTTTTTAATTACCCCAGCATTAATTAGCCATCGGACAGTTGAAAAGAACTATGTTATAAACTCTAATTGTATGAACATCTTCCAATTATCGAGAAAATTTAATGCCGCCGGATTACTTAAAAGTTTTCTACATCACGGTCATTTAATTTTAACTGTCAATAAAAGTTGCACAAAAGAGCATAGGTGATTGAATCTTTATGTATTGATTTTTAGCCGGTACCACTTTCATGTGCTGATTTTAAATTTCTATTAGAAGTTTCATGTGCTGATTTTGAATGCATTAGTAGAAATTCAAAATCAGCACATTACTCCACAGTAAGTTCCATAATAATCATCCAGTAGTCTGTCCAGTCCGACCTAATAAAATATTTTTTTTTTACAAAGTCAAAGATTTAATGAATTTTCGTGTTATTGACAAGTTAACACTCGTCACGTATTTTTCAACAGCTATACAACCAACTGCAGTAACAATTCTCGAGAAGGTCGGGACTCGACTCAATATATTCATCAGATTCGTCCGTTTCTGGTTAAAATAAATAAATTAAAAAATTTAAACTTTTTTTCTTTTACAACGATTTAGAAACAAGTTGTGCAACTTATATTAATCTAGCTCGGTGGCCCGAATTGTAGCGCGCGTGAGGTCTTATTGTGGGAGGAAAACCGGAGAACCCGGAGAAAAACCCACGTGCTCAAGCAGGTGACCTCATACCTTATCACATACGACGCTGGGAATCGAACCCTGGTCGTATTGGTGAGAGGCGGGAGCGCTAACCACTGCGCCACTTGAACACCCTAAAATAAATAACGGCTATACTCCAAATTCATCACTTATAAAATTGTCTACTGCTTCCCTAAATAATGACGAACTATTTGACATAAATAGGTACATGTCAGAGTCGTTACTTTCATCTACATCCGTCAATATATCATCATTGTTACTACTGTCTATTATGTTAGATACTGCTTCTAATGCTGCAATGACGTCACACATTTATAATCAAAACGAGGGGTTTTACTTTGCGATCAAGGGAAAGTTAAAAAATGTGGATTTCAAACCGCTATAACTTTTTTATTTTTTCACCAATTTTGATGCAGTTTTCATTAATGTAATATTTAAATAATATATAAAACAACTGTGATAAAAAAAAATTGTTATAGGTATCCTTTAACTGTATCATACATTTATTTAATAACTAAAAAAAAAGTTTACCTTTAAACCCCACTTTAGCTAATTTACTAAATAAAAATGGTCTTTTTATAGAGTCAAAAGCACAGGGAAATCTTTAAAACAATAATATAACCTGTTTTTGCTGGGTAGAGATTTTGTTATAATAGAATGCAATGCAAAAAAGTACACCACGTGTCCTTAGTCTTGGGCGATAGCAAAACTGTGAATCAGTCAATACATCATAGTTATCTGCCCATTGTAGAGTCGAGAATTGATAACAGAGGTAAACAGTTAACATAAATGTTTTAATAAACAGATTCCCCTATAAATACTGTGGCCATTTTGGAAACTTTTTTACATCAAAGATAGGTTTATTTTCCGAGTCAGAATCACTATTCAAGATGTCATGTGCATAGTATCAAACAAGTCACTGAAATGTTTTTCAAAAGGCAGTTGATCGCACTTCAAGGCGTGAAAATTTAGAATAAACTTTTTTGGATTGTGTTGAGGGAGGCTATTTAAGGTTTGGCTATATTGTAAATTGACCAAAAATGAGTTGGTTATGTTCATTAATATTTTCCAAACAAAATACTTGTTTGTCATCAAATAAATGCACATAATTTCAATAATGAATGTATAAAGACACGTGTAATAAAGTAGTGAACATATTTCACACTTCCAGTGAGCTATATAATCGATTTTTTGTGGTTTTAATTTTCAAATTTGCATCGAATGCTTCATGGAAATGCCTTTCTACAATTAAAAATTCTTTTCACGTGAAGGTTATATTTTTTGAATCTATGGGAAATGGGTGATGAATACCGATAATTGAATACTTTAAGTTTTGACAATTCATATTATCATAATATATAAAGACTCCTTACGCCAAAAAAATGTCAGAAAATGCTCTGTGTTTGTTTGTGTTAACAATTTCTTCTTGATAAGTCGAAACCGGAAGTGGTGTTATTAGTGCGCATGAATAAAGAAAAAAATTTCAAAAATTTGGAGAAATTTTTAGCTGTTATGTTTTTGTTTTATATGTTTTATTAAACTATCATATATTTTCAATCATAAATAAAAAGATATTTCATTACAGACAACGAGATACTTTTCTGTGTACCCACTTCCGCCCATACGTACAGTGCATGGTTTCTGTCAACACAGTATAAAAAGTGACTCTACTTTGTAATCAAGGCTGTTTATGATGTAAGTATCAATGCTAATAGTTTATTAACGTTATAGGTAAGTATGATATGATTTAAAGTTGCCTTAAAGGTTTATTCTTCAAAATTAAATTTAGAGGCGGGGGATGTTGTTTATTTACATGGGTACTTCCGGTAAATTGTAACTGTTTTAAAACAAATTTATTATTTCAAAACATGAATGAAAAATATCTAACATAGATAAACACTCGCTTTAGGTTTAAAAAGTAAGTATTTTAGAAGTCATTTTAACCTGTCAATCAGATATATAAGTTACTGGAGCCGGAAGAGGACTGCGTAAATAACGTGTATAAGTTTTCATTTATAAATTAGAAAGTGACAGGTCGGCATAAGTTTTATCGGTCATTGGCCAGCTTTTAAACATGGGAAATCCCAAAAAGTCTTCCAAGAAATTTGGAAAATCAACTTGTATTAATTTAACAATTAGGCGTAAGGTTCGCCCGGGTAGACCCCGCTATAAATACCAAGCAAAATCTAAATATACCTCAGAGTTAAGTGGTCATAAAGTTAAATTAACTATCAGAAAGACGCGTCAAGTTCAAAAAAAAAAAAAAAAAAAAAAAAAAAAAAAAAAAAAAAAAAACAAAGTGAAGAAACAAGTTAAGCATATTAACATATACACTGATATATTCACTGTGTGCAACATTTCAACACCTGAACCAAACTCTTTGAAACTGAAAATAAGCAGATTACAAAATGTCTGTGCCAATGGATATAGGTTTATGAATCTGGATTGTTTTTAGAACCATGTAAGGTATATCACAATGCACGCTTGCCAGTGCAGTTTCTTGTCTTAAACTTGTATTTGAATTGAGAATACTTTGGTTAGCTAGTATATTGATTGCTGAATGTCAAGGTTGCCATGAGACATTCAAATTTGAGACCAGCCCAATGTTATATCATATATCAAACATTATGACATTAATGTTAGAGCAGTTTGGTGTAGTGTTTTAACTGGCAATGGTCCTTCTCATTTGAATAAGTTGTTAGCTACATTAGATTCCCCAGGAATGTTACAGCCTTCTTTTTCCACCATTAAGAACAGATAGGTGAATGGTGGAAAAGTGTGCATGAAAGGGAAATGCTTATAACAGGAATGGAGGAAAGGCAAATCGCAGTTGATAAAGGGAATTATCATGGGGATATTCCTTGCATAACCATGGCTACTGATGGTGGTTGATGTAAGCGCACACACGAGCATTCCTACAATGCATTAGGTGGAGTAGCAATTATTATTGGTAAAGAAACAAAAGCTTTTACACACAGGTGTTCGTAATAAGTATTGTTATGTTTGATTCACTGCTGAATTAAAGCATATTGAACCCTAACCTCACAATTTTTTTCGTAAATGGCATGAGAGCAGCCAAGCAATGGAAGCAGATATTATTGTAGAGGGTTTTAAGATGGTTTGCGATATACAAAAGTGATATGCCATGGTGATTCTTCTGTGTATACAAGGATAAGGGAAGAGGTTGCAATATTGGGAAGAGATGTAGAAAAGCTAGAGTGTGCAAACCATGTAAGTGCCTTCGAACAAATCTAAAAAAGCTTATAACAGATTATTCCTTGTACAAAGGAAAGCATCACTTATCAAAATCTACCAAAGTTCGTCTTGTTAGTGCAGTGCGTTGTGCTATTCGGATGAGAACAAAACAAGCCGTTGAAACTGGTAACAGAAAAAAGCACTAATCTTCTGAAACAGGATATCACTCAATCCATACATCATATTTTGGCTCCAATCAGAACTGTTCAAATTTCTGCAAATCAAAATTAACTGACAAACCATCGAATTTACCACCACACACTGACAATGACATATTTGTCAGCAATTGTATAGCACCAGAACATGATGGTGTAGAGAGTGTATCTGATGTTTTGGATTCCCAGATAAAGATGTGGACAAATGGAACATCATTAGAAGCACACGAGGAATCTAGAAATGTCAGTGATAACGAAATTGAGAAAGTTGAGAATTTTATTATTAGGGAAGTATCCAACATACTTTCAAGAGTAGCAGCAAAAAGTGATAGGCCTATTGAGAACATAACAACAAATTTGGCAGAAAGCTGGATGAATATCCGTTCTAAATTTGATGGTAGGAACTTGTACAATCTCTGCAATGGGGTCATGGCACGGAAGATGTTATGGTGGTGCTTTACGTATGACCGCAGTGGTCTCCCAGGGTGTGGAAAACAGGGACTGACAGTAAACAAGGAATCCATTTTGTTGCACACTATGAACAAAAGGAAAAACGTTTGGCAAACAGTAGGTACAAAGCTAAAGTTGAAACACATGTTAAGAGGTGGAAAAGAAAAGTTGCATCATTAAAACAGAAAGCTGAGCAATCGTATGAACCTGAATCTGTATATGTAGTGGAAGATGAACAGCTCAATACACGAAGGGACACCTTTTTTGGAGAAGAACATCAATTAACACCAATTATAATAGATGCAATAGAAATGGCTACAAAATTACAATCACAATCTGGACTTTGGCACACTGAACGAAGGAAAAGAAAAACTGTTTACAGCTTCAAATTTTGGACCAATTGTAAAACGCAACCCTTTATTACCAATCCAGAAATTAGTGCAAAAACATGTGTACAATACTTTTAAGGGAAACCGCTACACCAGAAATGACCTTCTTAATGAACATATCACAGTAGAAGAATACAGACTCAAGAAAGCAGAAGAGAACATCATTGTTACAGTAGAGCCTATGAGATTAGTAATTAGTAAAGAGAATAGGTTTTTAGCTGGCAGTCCGGATGGCAAGGTAGTTGAAAAAAAGACGAGGGTTTGCTCGAAATCAAGAACTTGCTGCATGACAAACCGCTAAACTTATTGCAGGCTGCAGAAACACACAAATATTTTTTTCTGGAAGTTAAAAATGGAAGGCTTTCATAACGTAAAAATCACAATCATTTTTATCAATGCCATGGATTAATAAATGTCTGTAACTCTCTTTGGATTGATTTTGTGGTCAGAACCTTAAAGAAAATGCATCTTAAACTACTTTCATTTTATAAAATCGTTTTGTTACCAGAGCTAGCATGCCCAAGAGAGGGAAAAAAGTCCTAGTACTAGAGAACCAGGTGTTTGGGTGAGTAACATTTTTGGCAGAAATTTAAATATGGTTTGGTTCTCCTCCTCCTACCTATGCATGACCTTTGGCCACTAATTAGATTTCTTTTCACTAATTTATTTATGTTTTGAAATATAAAATGTGGAAATTCTAGCAAAAAATGTCAAAATTTACTATATTTTTTATTTTATAATTAATAATTTTAATATGTGTTGTAGTTAAAATGTACATTATACTAGAATGTTATGAATTATTTGGATCCCTACATAAAGTTTCAAAATACATGCATGTGTTATTTTGAATGTGTCCAAACATATAAATCATATATATATATATATTTAAGATGTACCTACCCAGACCTGAAAGTATTGAGTAGGGTATGGGCAGAGAAAATTTAATTACCCGGGGACTTAAAGCATATCTCTTAAAGTAAACCCTTTGTTCTGTATTATAACACCTTTTATCAGTTATAAGACATTAGATTTATTATGAAATATTTTGTCATTGTAGTTCAATGCACCAGACTCATCTAGGCAACAAAGAAAAAAAAAGAAAAAAAAAAGCCCAAATCAGTCCATGTGAAAAGAAAAATAATGTGATCATAAGAAAGACGAATTAAATGTTTATGACATAACCCCAAGTTCTGCAGCAACTACAAGTACATCTGATACTTTGAATAGGTAATTTTTATTGTTTAGATCTGTGCCATAAATATAGATGAGTTTCTATAATGTTTGACATTTTTCATAAGAAACAATGTAATACTACACTTTTGATTATGGTTCTTCTTACGGTAAAGCTATTTTTACACAAAAATGTGTAATAGAAAATATATACATACACACACAGAGAAAATATATACATACATGCACACATTCCAACAAACGCTTTATTTACTAGATTATGTTATATTCAAACATTATGAAGTGATTAACCAAATAAAGATATCCTATCAATGTTATGAAACGAAAATGTGAAAAAAAATTAATGTCGGAGCATTGAAGTCATGTTACATTATGATGTTATGTAAAGAAAGGAATTAAAAAAATATTATGAAGTTTTGTGCAATTAAACAGTTACTGTATTTTTAAAGGCAAAAAAAAAAAAATTCTCGAGAGGAAGGTACTTTAAATATGATTTTATTTAAAAACGATTTTTTGCCTGTTATTTGTGTTGTTTATTTTCATAAGCCATAAGATTAATTAAAGTATGGTATCAAGGTGTAACACTGCAAAAGAGCAAATGTTCCAATTAAGTATGTAATAATTACCATTGAATGTTTTATGACAATAAATAGGCCTCCATACTTTATATCAACTTCTCAAAAAAGTAGTTCCGAGATGGCAATATCTAGATAAATTTTTTCATGGCAACTGATTTTGTTTTTAGTAAAATGCGAAAAATGTGTAAAAATTATAGCAAATAAAATCCCCATGCCCTTGTAAACAGTTTAATGATGCATTTTGTTTTTTAAGGAAAGAAAAACTTTAAAATTGTATGACATTGATTGGCAGTTCAAGAACTACAAAGGTGATTTTCTAAAGTGTAATTAAATCTGAATAGGTGTATGTATTTCCATATGTTTCTCAATACATTTCTGAACATTTTGATATATGATACAGCATTATTATATTGGACATTTTATAAAAATATTACCATTGAAATATGCCTTTATTTATTCTTTAGCGGAACCTTAACATATCACCTTGCTGCTTTAGGTAAGTACGTTTTAGTTTTTGCACCCAAGTCTTTATATTTTTTTAGTGCTGCTGCTTATATGTTTCCTTATTTTCCATTATGGTAGAATGCAAAAATGGAACGCAGATTTTATAATTTAAATTTTTGCAGTGTTAATTGAACGGTGGTTTGTTATCCGAACGACTACGTATATTTCTATTTGACTGTGCAATAGTAAAGAACGGTTTAAATACACTATGTAAAATACTACTAAAGAAATTAATACTCTTGTATGTGTAACTTAATCAGAGTGATTAGATTCATTTATAAATTTATCTAATCCATCTATGTGATCTTTTTTCTGTTTTCTTCGATCCATCACACTGTAACACGTGGTCGTAAAATCTGTCAATCGTAGGGTCGATTATCAGCGACATTTTTTGCCCAGTTGTTAACATCCAAATAGCATATATGGGAGCGTGGTCACTATGTTGGTTAAAATTAGACACAATAAACTTGTGAACAAATTCGCTAAAACCTATTGCTCCGTTGTACTTGGAATCACTATCCACGTTTCAGGGTGCTTTCCATTTAGAATTCAGTGTCCGATTGATTTACATACACTTAATGACTTTGAACTGCAAACGGGTATAGCAATGTCATTTGCAATAGTAAATAAACTTGACACGTGTTTTAACGATGTCTGTAATTTCATCGCATGTAATAAAACCATCAAAGAAGCAGCCCGACAGTTTAAATCACCTGCTAAAATTATTTTGTTCTTTTTAACTGTAACTTTCCAGTACATCTTGTAATTCATAAAATATATCGCAAAATATACCCCCACGTCCTCTTGATTAACCTCCACTATCTCGCATAGATTCTGTTCATGTCATATGCGTCTTCTTTTCACTTTTTAGCTCACCTGAGCACAAAGTGCTCATGTGAGCTATTGGTATCAATAGAGGCAGACCCTCTGTCGTCCGTAATCCGTCCGTCCGTCCGTCAACAATTGCTTTAAACAACTGCTTCTCAGAAACTTCTGGTCACATTTTGTTTAAACTTGGTCAAAAGCATCTATAGAACATTGCCTTTAACATTTGTGTTTTTGGTTGCCATAGCTACCAAAAGCGGGTCACAATGACCTACATAGTTATAAAAAATCTTTTTCTCCAAAACCACTTCACTGAGATAAAATCTGATGTGATATTTGGCATCTACGGTATCTTATATACCAAGTTTGTGAATTTCAATAATTTTTGTGAAAAATAAGGTTACGAGTTTTTGCGTTTATTTTTTGTATATATTAAATAGTAATTTTTTTTTTTACAAAAATTACAATAATGAATAAATTTAAGTGAACTCTTTTTCCAAACATCATTTTCTTATGTGAAGAAACATATGTTTGACAATTTTCATGAAATTCTGTAAAATACAAGTCGCTTTTTTCGGCCTTTTTCATTTTCAATTCTAGCAACCAAAGGGTCGAGGGTTCAAATCCCAGTGAGGCCACTTTTTTTTTAATTTCTTTTTTTTTATTTTCTGAAATTTTTTGACTTACAAGGGTGCATGGAAGAGATTTTATGAATTTTTACTTTTAAGGGTAATAATTTTTTTTTGAAATGCTGCAACCCAAGGGTGGAGGGTTCAAATCCCAGTTGAGCCACATTTTTTTTTACTTTTGTTTTTATTTTCAGAATTTTTTTCTGACTAACAATGGTGCATGGAAGAAATTTTATGAATTTGTACATTTAAGGTTGCCATAGCTACATTGACCTAAATAGTTGGAAACCTAAAAAAAAATTTTTCTTCTCCAAAACCACTGATGTGATATTTGGCATCCAAAGCATCTTATAAACCGAGTTTGTGAATTCCAACAATTTTGTGAAAAATTAGGTTAAGTGTTTTTGCGTTTATTTTTTATACATTGTAAATAGTACTTTTTTTTACCAAAATTACAATATTAATAAATTTAGGTGAATTCTTTTTCCAAACATCATTTTCTTATGTGACGAAACATATGTTAAACAATTTTCATGAAATTCTGTAAAATACAAGTCGCTATTTTGGACCTTTTTGTTTTTCAATTCTAGCAACCCAAGGGTCGAGGGTTCAAATCCCAGTGAGGCCACTTTTTTAAAAAAAATTTTAATTTTAATTTTTTTTAATTTCTAAATTTTATGACCTACAGTGGTGCATGGAAGAGATGTTATGGATTTTAACTTTTTAGTGAATTATAATTTTTGAAATATATGTGATACTGATATGTAGATTTAGCTTAAACCTTGAATTTTTTTTATGCCCCCGCAACGAAGTTGTGGTGGGCATTAGGAGTTACCCTTGTCCGTACGTCCGTCCTTCCGTCCGTCCGTCCGTACGTACGTCACAAATTGCTTGTCCGGGACATATTTCCTGAATCGTTGAATGTATTGAGTTCAAACTTGGTATGGATGTGTAACAGCATTGGGTGGCGTGTCGCGTGCAAAAATGAGGTTTGTCACTTCAAGGTCAAGGGTCAAAATGTAGGTCATGTCTTGGAAAAATGCTTGTCCGGGACATATTTTCTGAGCTGTTGCATGTATTGAGTTCAGACTTGGTATAGATGTAAAGTAGCATGGAACTGCATGTCACATGCCATAATTGGGTATGTCACCTCAAGGTAAAAGGTCAACATGTAGATTAACTTGGCTTTGGTGTGTAATAGTGCTCAAGGAACAATAATTGTCTTCATTTTTTCAAAAGAAAACAAACCTCTTGCCATCCTGATTCAATCTGATATCAAAACAGTTGGAATAGAGGCTCCACAGCAAACAAAATTTGACTTATCTGCATATGATTCTTCAGTGACTCCAATAATTCCCATTAAAGCCAAATTTTCACTATCAAAATCCAAGCAAAACTTGCAAATACACAGATCACAGTTTCCACTCAGATTATGCTGGGCAAGCACTATACACAAAGTACAGGAACAAACTGTGAATGCAATTGTTGTTTCATTTGAAGGCACACTGCGTGATGGACAAGCATATGTAGCTCTTAGTAGAGTTAAAACTTTGGAAGGCCTTCACATATTCAAATTTGACAGCACCAAAATTAACAGTAGTAAACTTGTGGAAGCGGAAATGCAACGTATGCAAACTACTATGGCTATTCAAAATCCATTTGCAAATATTCAAACTGGCATGAATTTTCAAATAACTCATTTAAATGCACGTTCAGTCAAACTGCATTTTCAAGACATTTTGCATGATCCTGTACTGTTGAGTGTAAGTATCATTTGCTTATCAGAAACTCATCTCTCGCTAGCTGAACAGAATGTGTACAATATCCCAGGCTATGATTCTGTGCTCCTGCCAACAGACCGCTCAACAAACTGTCATGGACTGGCAATCTATTTTAAACAACCATTACAAGTACTTGAAAAAAAGAACACAAACATGGTGTGGTTGTATGGAACTTTTGCATTTTTCACTTGAATGCACTAGGCCATTACAAATCATTCTACCGTACAGATCACCTTCATCGAAAACTTAATTCAATATCTAAGCTTATATCCACTGCAAAATTGCCTTATTCTTGGTGACTTCAACATTGATAAAACAAACATTCCAACTGCATATGCAACACTTAAAACTTTCTTCAAATCCAAGAATTTTGACCCGATCGTTGAGAATTCCACAACACTGTATGGAACGCGACTAGATTTAATATTTTCTTACATACCCTCACACCATGGAGTGAGACAGTTTGGAACCTACTATTCTGATCACAACATTCAGCACCTGTCAATATCCAACCAGGTATTTCTTTTCATTTTTATTAATGAAATCATCAATGTCATATTATAAAGATGGTTAAAAATATTCATTGTCATTTCAGTAAATTAAATAGACTCTCCGGTCTTCAATTGAATGAAAAATCTGTTTATTTGTAATTTTTGTTTTACAAATTATATATATGCCACTGTCAAACATGTCGTCCTTTTCAAATATTCCATCAATGTTTGATTAATATCAAGCACTATAAAAATGAGTGTGAATTACTTTAATATTCCATTTCCATCAATTTGACATCAAAACTGATCAATATATTGAACAGTTTTTTTTTTCTTCACCATGACCTTTGCCTTGTATATCTGACATTGCAAAGAAATATGTGTAAACAACTTGTGACATCACATAAATAAACATATCATAAGTACAAAGTTTCAATACAGCATGCATGATGAAAAATGTAACAATCTGCATTCAAGCAATGTACAAATAAATGAAGGTTTAACCAGTTTTATAACCCATACAGCTTACCAATGCATGTAACACAAACTGGAATCTGTATACCCATCAGGAACATGAACTGTGGTTTACCATTAAGTTCTCATCCTGACAAACCTTACAGGAACCTCATTAGTCAAGCAGTCTAGATCACTGCATCTTAAGTGATCAAAATAACTTTTCATCTCATACATTACAAGTTCAAATCCAACTCAAACGAATAAGATTATTGCTATGAGACTTCTACATCCTTGTTTAAGACAATTGTCAGTAACTCTAGAAAGTTGGTGGTTCTATCCACATATTCTAGGATTTTTCTCCATCACTAGAACTGGTATGGTTGTATATAACCTGTAATCCAACAATACATCCGTTGCCCACAAATCAAAACAACAATACAAAGCCTTTAATGTGTGGTGTACCCTACTGAAGTAAGTTACAACAGTGACAAAAACAGCGCGGGGGCACCATGTCAGCCTGACATATTTCTAGTTTTGTTTTGTTTTACAAAATCATTGTTATGTGACATTATTTAAATTAATTGAACAATTTTTTTAAAAAATAATTTGCAGTTGAATTTTACAATTTTTTTTAAATATTTTAATTAATGTGTCAAATCTGTAAAGTCTTAAATCCGGATCTGAAAATTGCTCATGTGAACTTTTGTTATGGATAGGAACTCTGCCATCCATCCATACATCCATCAAAAGACTTCTTCTCAGACACTACTGGTCACATTTCATTCATATTAGTCAATAGCACCTTTAGACCATTGTCATTCTCATTTGTGTTTCTGGTCGCTTTGGCTACCAAAAGTAGGTCACAGTGACCTATATAGCTAAAAACTAAAACAATAAAAATAATGTTATTTGAAACCACTTCTATTGAGGCAACATGTTATGACATAACGAGGTATTATCAAGACATACCAGTTACATTTAAACTCAGGTTAGCAAATAAGGGCCATCTTGGGCCTCTTGTTTTCTTGACTGTTGTACAATTCCCCATCTATATAAAATCGATTGATCACTAGGTATGCTTCCTTTTTTTTTGTTTTCTTTCTTTAGAATTGGCATAAGCATTTTCCTTCTTTCATGTATCTCTTACGGAAATTGATGTTGTACAGCATAATTAGTGTTTTGTAACATCTGTGCTTTCTCCTTCACCTCTTTCCTCTGTGTTAATTTGGTGATTTCCACAACTACTTCTCTATTACCACAGTCTATCTTATTAATTAAAACCGAAAGTCGTGGGTCTATTGGATGGATCCAGTTTGTTTAATTTGGTTTCAAGAAAGTCAACATTGCTTAAAAGTCTTGGGTCAAAGCTGGAACTTGAGTTTGTTAATGGAAGGGGGTGGCGTGTTATGTATCTGATAAAACTGACCACATGCTGATAGGTGAGTAATTGGCGAACAATTCTGTAAACCAGGCCAGGACTCCCTAGACACTGACTAGGAGGTAATAATTGTGTATATACGGGTTGTGCATGTTGTAAACTGTTGTGAAATTTGATGACATTGTTCATATTTATATTTGTACTGGATTATATTTTGATATGCCTTAAGAGAAATAAAGAAATTGAAAAATTTGGGGGTCGCCACATTAGGGGTTGGTATGTTAGGTTAATCACTTGCCTTCCTCTCTTACCTTGCTTTCTTGCGTTTGTTTCTTTTTTGGAGGCTTTTTGCTTATTTCTTGACTTCTTTGTGGATTCTAAAACTTTTTATACAATCACTAACACAACAAAAGTTCATCAAAATGGAATAAAACTGAGTTTTTAGAGACGAAAAGTACTTTCAAGTACATAATCATAGATATTTAAAAAGATATAACTAAGGTATATTTCTTGTACATTCAAGAGGAGAAGATTTTTCACTATTTTCCCCCTTATGGGGCCCAATGTGGACATAACTCCATTATTTATGCAAATCTGAAAGGGCTTCAACCAGGCATGATGGTTGCCAAGTTTCATTAAATTTGGCCTAGTGGTTTTGGAGAAGAAGATTAAAATGTAAAAAGTTTACGCACGCCGCAAGACGGACGACACACGACACACGACGATCGACGGTCGACGGACGACGCACGACGGACGAAGATGGATAGCAATAGCTCATCTGAGCTTTCAGTTTAGGTGAGCTAAAAAGTTTACGCACGACGGACGACGCACGACAGACGAAGGTGAGCTAAAAATGTGTCTGTAGGAGTAGTTTCTCAAAATTCCCTTTTTTCGATATAAAAAAAAGTTTTTACATACTAATGTATTGTGTTGCAAATTTCATTGATATAAACAGTGTTAGTTTGAGAAATACGGACTTTAACATATACCATCACATTTTCTCAAAATTCCCTTTCTTGTGTAAAAAAGCAAGTTTTTACCCCAAAAATAGTCAAAACATCAGCTTATATACTCATGTAATTATTATTAAACTGCATGATGAAACTATGTTGCAAAATTAAATGCAATAACAGTATAATTCAGAGATATGGACTTTCAAATTTTGACACGCCGCCGCCGCCGACACCGGAAAAGTACATGTAACACCCAAGTCTCGCCTTATGGCGATGCCAGGCTCGACAAAAACGACCGATGCGATATTGACAATGACTTGGGGTTGACAAATTAATTTGATTTTATACAAATGTATAAAATGATATTGATTAACTAAGCATATAATTAGACCCGGTTTTGTTTCATTGTGACCAATGTCGACTTAGAATCACAAAAATTTAACTCAGCTTTTGCAAAAAGTTACCAAGTTACATATATGTAACATGTCTTAGAATTATAGTTGCATTCTATGATTAAAATAGATTTACAAAGTTATGTATTTTATGTGAATACGTAAATACGTACTCTCTCTCTCTCTCTCTCTCTCTCTTGCTCTGTGTGTGTGTGTGTGTGTGTGTGTGGGGGTGGGTGGTAGATGACTGAAATTTTTCTTCCCCCGACCTAACTGGTGACAAAAGAAATTTGCGACCCAGAGGGTCCTCTTCCAACTCATGCCATAATAAAAACCACTTTGATCTGGTGCAAACCTTTGCAACATATCATTTGTTGCACTATTGTAATATATGTAACTTATGTAACTATATATGTAAATCATCATACGGAAAGCACTAAAATTCATATGCGAACTGTGAACACATTAAACAAAAATTCTTTTTTTTCGGTAAGGTTGGCCGTGTTAAACATTCTAACCCCGTTATAGGATATCTTTATAACATTGTAGAGTAGCCAAGACAATTTGACATCCACACCAGCAGTCAATTTCTTTTTAATCTAGAAGCAATATTATGATAGATGTAAGATAAACAAAGATATTTAACTACAAAGCAATGATTAACGGTTAATGGTAAAATAATGTTTGTCCATCTGATAGGAGGTATATACTGAGGGACCTGGAAAAAAAACTGAAGGGAACAGTCCGTTTTATTCCACAAACTGTAAGTCACTTTCTATATTTCAAAATTAATCTTTAGGTGTTTTTAATAATAATAATAATAATAATAATAATAATAATAATAATAATAATAATAATAATAATAATAAATAATAATAATAATAATAATAATAATAATAATAATAATGATGATGATGATGATTGATCATGCTATGCTTACATTTAAGCACTGTATCAAGACCATGTTGTACATAGATTGGTTTTTGTAATTGATTAAGAATTATTTTCTCGTATATCTTAACATTTTTTAAAATTTTTATATTTTATAAATTATGATTTAACAATATATATCTTTTTTAAAAAATCCATTTCTCATAAATTTCGAAATATCGATTTAATATCTATATTGATATTTATTTGCATTGATATTTAATAAAAGTGTTCATGATTGAAAAAATGGTTCTGGTTTTTAATGCTTTCAAAAATTCATTATGTTAATTTTCTACATAAAACGAGGCATTAAATTTTAATTTTGAAGACGGTTTTCAGGTATGGTAAGAAATGGTATACAAGGGAATGATTCTGATTTTTTTAAATGTATTATCAATTTAGCAGATTTTAGCAAAAGTTAGATCATGTGATCGTAATGTGAATGTTTTTAGTTTTAATGTAAATAATCTCAATTTTCTTATGAAAAAGTAGGTTTTAAGTTGATTGTCTAGACTCTTTGCAAATAATGTTACATCGGTAAATAATTTTATATCGCTATTCACCAGAATTGTCCGCAACTGATTGTCAAATACAGACCGAAAAACTCACTCGCATATTGACAAACGTGTTCTAATTATCAATAACCACCAACCTCAAGACGTATTTTCGCAGGAAACTGTAAGAAAAGTAAAATCATTATCGGTTTGGAATGGATTGAAAATAAATGATATGTGAATGAATAAAGTGTGAATGAGTAAAGTGTGAACGATGAAGTGTGAATAAGTGAAGTGTGAATGCATGCAGTGTGAATGGGTAAAGTGTGAATACATGAAGTATGAATGAGTAAAGCGTGAATGCATGAAGTATGAATGAGTAAAGCGTGAATGCATGAAGTATGAATGAGTAAAGTGTGAATGCATGAAGTATGAATGAGTAAAGCGTGAATGCATGAAGTATGAATGAGTAAAGTGTGAATACATGAAGTATGAATGAGTAAAGCGTGAATGCATGAAGTATGAATGAGTAAAGCGTGAATGCATTAAGCATGAATTAATACATTGTGAATGCATTCACGTGTGAATGAGTAAAGCGTGAATGCATGAAGTATGAATGAGTAAAGCGTGAATGCATGAAGTATGAATGAGTAAAGCGTGAATGCATTAAGCATGAATTAATACATTGTGAATGCATGAAGTGTGAATGCATGAAGTATGAATGAGTAAAGCGTGAATGCATTAAGCATGAATTAATACATTGTGAATGCATGAAGTGTGAATGAATAAAATATGAGTGAAGTGTGAATGCAGCAAATGTGAATACAAAAAGTGTGAACTAGTGTAATGTGAAAGAATGAAATGTGATGTGTGAAGTGTAAATGAGAACTTCAAAACAAACCGGTGCCTGATTCCTTTCAACTCAATTATTAAAGTCACTCTACCAGTTTTTTTTTCTTTCCTCTTTTGTCGTTTTATTTATCAACATCACTGTTAACTTGCTTTGTTTATACATGTACATATGGCCCCAGTTTCACAATCATTCACTCAGCTGAGTGTACACTTAATTCAAATACTCCCATTTTTCTCTCATCAATATTTAAAAAAAAATAAAGTTTTATGAGACCATGCTTTGTTTTGTTCAACAAACCTACACTTAACAATTAAAATATTACATTAGATATTCAATTTTAACTGTGTAATGTCTTAGAATTTGACATTGAAATGTTCCCGAATTTGAGTTGAGTGTACACTCAGTTGAGTGAATGATTGTGAAACTGGGACATGGTCAATATTAAACAGACAGTGGTCATTTACCAAGATAAACAGCATTACTTGTAATGATTCTTATATGAAATAAAACACCATCTGAAGGTAGCAATGACACTCGAGATGAAACAGACGTCATTTGCAACGGTAACAGCCGTCACCGTGCACAGTTATATAATACATACTGCTGATAATTTATCATCATATAAATGTTTTTAGTATCTTAAATCAATAACTTTTGTCTCTTTACAACACATAAATGGCGATTTTTCAATGTAGGCGAACTTACCCTGAAAAGAAAGATCAATCCCATTTCAAAATTTAATAAAGTCACTCGATGTAGAAACCATTTGATACCTTCCTTGTTTAATTTTGATGTGCAATATTCGCACTTTTTCGGAAATTCATTTCTCATCAGTACACTAGGGGCCGAAAAAGTTAACAAAATAAAAATGTTACCAAACATTTGAAAATTAATGAATTGAAAGTTCCAAAATTATGTGAATTTAAATCCAACTAAGAAATACTTTCATAAGGGAACAGGTTTTAAATAAATTTCAATAATGAAGACGGCTTAAAATTTTGCTACATGGTACATTTTTGACAGCACTAAGTACTCACGATGTGACTACGGTGTACACGAATAATAAAAATAGAAACAAAATTATTTTGAAAATTGTCGTGAAATGGCAACGCTTCAAGTATAAATGAAAATTAAAAATCAAAATTACGGAGGGTCCGTTTTGTAAGGTTTCCTCTCTGTATCGTGGCTTATATATACAAATTTATCTTTTCAGAATAATAGTCTGGTTATTGTTTAGTGTATTTTAATATGATGCATTTTATATAAAGATAACATTTTAACGTAACATCTGTGTTGAAAGAACTTGGTATTTTGTTAAATATGATGGAGGAAAATGTATAACACTGTGGTAAAAATAGTGCTATAGCTTTTGTTTTGACATCTGACACTTAACGGTCCATTCTGAAGTCTTTTTATAAACGTTTTCAGCCAATCACACACAC
>CM056596.1:21482548-21599840 GCA_029721355.1 Tegillarca granosa
AGAGAGAGAGAGAGAGAGAGAGAGAGAGAGAGAGAGAGAGAGTTTATGATTATGGATATTTAGAGAGAGAGGTAATCACCATTATTCCACAGACTCCACTCTGACTGCAGAAATTCATATCCAACTGAGATAAAGTTTGTCAGTAAATAGTTATCTTCTGTGACTGGTTTCTTACTTCAATATGTCCGACTTCGTAACTTCATCATGTTTGAAAAGAATAACCTTTACCGTAATATTCATATTTTGTTTTTAAATATTAACTTTATCAACTCTTTTTCATTAGGAATTGAAATTATTCGAATTCCCTATATCATTATGTGACAGTTCCATATACTAGTATGATAATTGCAAAGACACTAAAATGTGCGCGCTCTCTCTCTCTCTCTCTCTCTCTCTCTCTCTCTCTCTCTCTCTCTTGCTTTATTTGTATCTATGCATAACGCTACCCCCTCTCCCCAATAAATGAAATGAAATGAAATAAATTAATAAGATATATGACATGCTTAGAACATTATTTTGTGTTGACTTTTTTTCTTTACTTAATGTATGTTCAAATATTTTGATATTAAAATTGTCTTATAAAATCACTTCCGAAAACACACTTTTATTTCCAGCGCCCAGGGTTAGGTTATCATTTTAACATGTTTTTTGACTTTATAGTGATCTCCTACTCCTACCTAGATAAGAAACTGCACATCAAAGTCGAAAGCCATGCGTGAAATCACTTGGGATATAAAATCAAACAAGTACCGCTGTATACAATAAACTAATACCGTTAATTACTTTATGCTTACTGTCGATCTGATTAAAACACGGGATGTTTACCTGTACTGTTAAAACTGCATATTCGTTATCTAATTCATTTATGAAAAAAGAAATAAGTATTATTAGGAAACTAAATACGGCTCCTCTACACAAACTCAATGTAGAAATTAAAATTTAGACAGGCGTTATCTATGTCCCCTATGTCGTTTAAACTATAAAAATTCAAAATATACTAAAAACAAATCATACTTTTTAAATGAATGAATGTAATAGCCATCGTTCAATTAATAACTGAAAAAAATTGAGTTTTTATGAAATCTTTCAGGATCCTTAACGCCTTCTTATAGATCCTAAAAATTTCCATTCGATTAAGGATCCTGAAATCCTCCTTAAAGATCCTTAAAGGTGTCCTTAAAGAGTCCTTTAAGGTTCATTAAAGATCCTTAAAGATGGAATGGCTTTAAGGAGACTTAAAGGCACCTTTAAGGATCTTTAAGGATATATTTAAGGATCTTTTAGGATCCTTATAGATCCTTAAAGAAGGGGGTTAGTCTTGTGAAATTTACAGTACAACACAAAACAGCATAATATTATGCGACAACTTATCTACTACTTTATCTTTTGTCTGACTACACATATCAAGACAAAATGAAAGGATGCAAAAACTTATTTACTAGTGCAAATTTAATTTGACTTACAATTTTATAACGACCTATCATGCACTCGAACACAAATAGAAGTATTGACATAAATAGCATATAATGAATTAACTTAATTTTACGACACTTGCGCGATATTGACGACATATTTAAAAAATGTAAAACATAAGTTCATTAGTTAAATTGTATTTACTACCTAAAACAACACACGTCAAGTAAAACCCGTGATCCGCTGCTCCAGTCAAAAATTCTAGAATACAGAAACTGTAGAATTCCGGCGCCCATGCAACAGCAAAAGATACAGCGCACAATAATGTTGATGTAATTCGAAAAATTTTCTTTCGTCCAATACTGCAATATGTCAAAATGTATCTAATGATATTTTAATAAAGTGGAAAAATTATGTAATGGTACCATATAACCTTAAACAACAACCAGTGCAGGAGAGTAAAATCATAACCTGAATTAGAAAATAAAACAGAGATTTAAAGCAAGTCTCTTTCTTAACATATAAAAACAATCAAATGAAATAATATCAAAATACAAAACTTTTAGATAAATAAAGGTTAGAGCCCAACCGCCGTTTAATGTGCACATTTTCAGAAGATTTTGTGAAAAATTATGGATACTACCTATTTTTTGTTTACTTTTAACGTATTATTATCACTATTTTTTATTTATTTATTTTTATTTTTTTTTTGTTTTGTTTTGTTTTCTAAAAACAAGAATCATATATATTGTATTTATAGATATAAAGAGTTGGAAGGTAAAGAGATAGATAGATAGATATTAAATACGTCAACAATGACTGCATTAACTTTAATACTTACTAATCAGACAAGGTGCCAAAACCGATGTCACCAACCAAAACTCCAAAATAAAACACCATTATTGCATTTGATGTCTTTATGGAGTCTCCACAAACTAGGTTTGCCTAAAGAAAGTAAACAAATGATATAAGGCAGATGTGCATATAAAAAACAAAAGCGAATACACGGATATGAATTTGTTATAACTATAGATATTGAAAATCAAACAATCAAACATGTTTGTAAATGATAAATCTAGCAACAAAGTATAAACATTTAAGCATTGAGTTTTTTTTAGATAACGCGCGTATTTGAGCTTGCTCCAAATTGCTACGGCAGTTACACGATAAGGATTTTAATATTTTTTAGTTTTGTTACGAAAATCAAATAATTTTGTTTTACCAATTAATTACTTATCAAATTCATTCCATAAACACCACAAAAATTAAGTGACACCACAAGATTCAACAGTCATATTGATTGACAATTTTATTATGTGAAAATTCCTGATATTTGTTGGTGAGACGTGATGTCGTGATGTGTTTTTTACAGTTGTGCGCTACATAGCCATTATTACTGTAAATGGAGTTTGGATTTAATACTGAGGTAATTTGAGAAAAGAAGAATTGTGATAAATAGTTTGGCAGTTGACAGCAATTAGACATATATACATATAAATTGATATATTTTAATTATTTATATAGAATATTTACATTCGATACAACGATGACTATAAAAAGAAAACAATAATAATAATAATTAAAAAAATAGTTATGAAAAATTACCTTTGTCGTAAAAGTTTCATAGAATACTGTTTTATCATACACCCACTCTGAGCATTTTATTACTGATATATTAGAGGAATTGCTAATTAAAGGCTCTTTGTATATATAACATTCTTCATATAAATGTTGAGATTCTTTAGATGGAGGTATATAGGTTTTCACAAGGCTCTGGTGTTCTTGATTCTGAATAGCGTACGTGTCATTTGTTAATCCAGGAATTTTGCACCTACCACAGAAATCGACGATAAAAATGTAAATTTAAAAATCCTTTAGACATATCTATTTATTCAAATATACACAAACATTTATTTTGATTTCATGAAATAAACTCCAGGTGTATCGCTGATATTTATTTTAAAGGTAAAAGATTTATAAAGATTAGAAATGTTGTTCTTTTAATAGCCACAATATCAATGTTAAAAACACTTCGTATGGTAGTAATTAAGAGCAACTTTTATGTGTCAAGTGTTTTTGGCACGTAACTTATATTCACATGTGAGGGGGATTTAGGCATACTATTACAACAATCATAAGATTACATCTGCCTTTTAGTTGCAGAATGGTATTGCACCTCAAATAATTCGTGTTAATTTTTTTTTTTTTTTTTTTTTTTGCATGTTTCCATTCAAAAAACAATGATCATAAATTCGGGCATTTTTTTCTCATTAAAGAAAGGGATTCAAAACCAAGGTTCTTTATAGAAAAAGAATGGATCATATAATTAAGAATTGGCATTTACCTGTGTTCCGGAGTGAACATAAAGAGCACCATTGCCATCATAAATGTACCATTGGTAGCATCACTAAAGGAGAGGAAGAAATACAGAAACTTCTGATATCTACCAAACTCTCCTATACGTCGTAAAATGTCATCAAATTTCATTTTTATCTGTGAACAGAATATATTTCTTAAATGATTAAGTTCTACTACATTTGAGAATCGTATATAATTTTATCAGTTTAGAACATTGACCCAAACGTCTTGGATTCTTTTCACTACTGGAAATAAAAAGAAAACGTTTAAATTTGTTGAAAATGCATGCAAAGCAAAAACTAATTAAACAATGGCTTCCCGACTTAATGCAGGCACATATAATATGTTTCTTTATAATATTCATTATTTTTAAAATGTTGCATGAAAATATTCAACCTGTTTTATCAATACAATAATACAAGTACTCTCCTACTCTATTTATTTGATTCATCAGTATTTTATTCAAGGAACACTTATATGTTAAACTATGTATAGCACATATTTTTTATGAAAATAAAATTTCGTCCATGTTAAGATTTTTCACCTGATATAGAAGTGGTCAGTTCTAAAAAAGTGAAGAAATAGACAAACTGAACTGTATATCCCCTTGCTGCATTTATGTAAGTATGCTAAAATCAAGGAAATTAGTTTACATAAAAAGTGAAACGGGCAAAAGTAAAAACACCTGCAGTGGACGTTTGAAGATTTGCGAAACATTCATGATACGTTTAGTTGTATCGAGAACAGTAATAAATTGCGGCTAGCAAACTGGCAGACTTTCTCATATTGGAAACTATCGAACAAGGATTCGATAGTAGGTTGTTATAGGTGCTTGGGTTTTTATACGCGCTAAGACCGTTCGATTTTTAAAACAATTTATATTTTATGTAAACAAACTGATTGCGCAATCGACAGAACCACAAATATTTCTATGCAATTTTTACAACAAAATGATTTTTTTAAATACTCATTTTGTATTTCACTAGTATAACGTTCACATTTACAATCATATGTCTTTATTTGTCCTCTATACTCTGTTTCCTTCTTTTTGTTTTAAATTTGTACACAATACACAATGGAAATACCTCATTACTATAAGTTTGTAACAAATTCCCACCTTTCACTCATTATTTTACACTGCATATAATGCATCTATTTATTATAATAAATGTTTAGCATATGTAGTTCATAACCCAATAATAATTTGGATATATCATAAGGTTGTATTCTGAAAACGTGATAGAATTTGCAAGAACATTCAGAAGGAATTTAAACTGGAATATTTACAAATACATTATATAAATGCTCTATATCATGTATACCATTTTTTAAGTATTACATAATTCAGGCTTTCAACCGTACCTTAAATGCCTAAAAAACCCTAAATATTTAGGTTGTGTCCTACAATCGAAACAAAAGGTTCCAAATTTGATACAAATACCTAAATAAGTCCTTTTATACTCATTCTTAGCATGTAATCTTGTATCAATACGTTTATATGTACCTGTGATTAATAATTAAGAGATGTTACCAAAAATGCCACGAAGTATAAAATTATTTTTAACGATTTATATACGCGTTATAACATAATAACTATATTGTCATGACGGCCATAAAACTTTTTATAAGCCTTGATTAGCCTAGGCTTGCAATATCCTTGATTCTTCAATTTAATTGTAACCAGTTTGCTCCGTTGTAGAAAAATTTAATTGTAACCAGTTTGTTCCGTTGTAGAAAATCACCGTAGTGGAAACAATCTCTACTATAACGTATTAACCGTGAAACGTGTACACCATTCACAGGAGAAGCAGGGATATTACTGCAAAAAAAACCCGAAAAGTTGACAATAGAAAAGTCATCACTTTTGTCGTATAGCTTCAGTTGTAACTTTTCGTGGGTGACATAATTGAGGTACAAGTCCAAATATGAAGTAGAACATGAAGAATCTTTCGTGTCTTTTGACTCTTTTATTTCACTTGGATAGATGGCATTCACATATTCTCCAATTTTGGGGTTATTATTGGGATGATTCGGATTGAACGTCATCTATATATCTGTATGTGTAGTTGAATGATTAAGTTACATTATTCTCTGCAAATTAGACAGTATGGAGTATCTGTATGGAAATTTTTTTCTGGATATACTTGAATTACCTATAGTTCCTTGATACTTTTATTCTCAAAATTGACTTTGAACTGTGACGGATGTAGCTAGCTCGAAAGGAGATGCTAACCCTCCGAAACACCCGACCTCACTTCCTTTATGGAATTTCACGTGGATAACTAAATTTGCCAATTTCAAAGTTTTTACTTTTACCATCTACAATCAAACCGGTTAGAGAAGCTATTAAATGAAGTTTTGGTCCTTAAACATTTTAGAATCTTCTAAGTTAGTTACATATTTGATATAACAAAAGGCAAATTGGATATATCTTACCTTAATACAGTGGTACGGTTCTATATGTAACTACCGTACTTCCTGTGCTCTTTGGCTTCAGTTATCGATAAAACACTTACAATATTCACAAATGTTTATTATTTTTCAAGCATAATGATTTTCTACTTATGTTACTTTTTCAAATAAATTTTAAATGCTTTGAAATATACATAGACACAATCAAATTAAAATCTGTTTATTCAGTGACACGAATTTTGACGCAGACGATTAATACCTTCATTTATCAATATTTCATATTCTTGATATGAAAAAGTTTACATTAAATGATGTCTATATTAACAAAACTGAAACTTATAAATTTAAAGGTTAAATAAGGAGTAATATAGTTTGCCTTTTGGTTTTCCTAATATTGGCGCAGTCAATTCTATCCTCAAAATGGTTAAAAATAAACCGAATCTTACTAATCATACAGATAATTTGGCATCAGAGATTTTTGTATATGTATCAAACGTACATTTGTATTTGTTTTAGGTAAGGTTAACAATAGATGTGGTAGTTAAACAACTTTTTTTCCTTGATGATAAAAAAGGAGTTATGTTAAAAACCATATGTTTGACATCTAAAACGATAGCAAATTTATAGTTATATTACCTAGAAATAAATTGTTATTAATATGACAAACTTAAATCAGTATACCTGAAGATAAAAAACAAAAAGAACTATTTGGAATGAAATGGTGATCTCTTCACTAAATTCGACAGAAGCACTTACAATCATCTCTGGAGCTTTAACTGGCCACGCTGTTAATGCTATTGCAAGAATGTCTCATATGTGTCATCTGCTTTTATTTATACTTTATATCTGATATTAATATTTTGTTTCTTGGGTTTGTTAGTTCTTTATGATTGTTTTTATTAACATGCATAAGAAACATCTGAACGATACAGAGGTAAAATAAGTGGCGTGAAAATTTGCATCAAACATATTCATAATTGTAAACTTTCATATGGTATTTGGATTTAAATTGACATCTTTAGATCCTCGTTGGTATGAGAGTTTTGCTGTTTAAATTGAAATATGTATTGAGTGTTTTTCAGTTAATTTACAAAAATCTTTATTTATAACAGTTATTTGGGGCTCACCTTTCTCTTGCAACCACCATCCATAATTACGATAAAAGAATACCGTTGTTTTACAAGGTTTTACAACATCAGTTGTCTAATCGGTCATAGTAAAAATTTTCAAAGTGTGCTTGAAAGTTGTTCCATAAACCGCTTGTCGATCGCTATCTTCAACCTTAAGCTCCTCCCTTAATAATATTAAAACAATGTCAATACACAAATTATATCAAATTGTCTATTGGATGAATTAAAACCTAACGTACCATCTCCGGTGTAATAAGTTATGTGTATTAGTTGTCAATATAAAACATTCAATACACCTAGTAAGTACTTTTCAAAGAAAACGGCTAGAAGTCATTTGACCTTTGTAAGTTTAACATTATTAAAGAGTAACATATTATATGTCTTAAAGCTTTAGAGTACATTCTACACAAAAACAGAAACACCAAGAAGTCAAAGTACCCAAACACTAAATATTCGCAATCGGATAAATAACATTTGTTACTGGAAATTATAAACAAAAATAACAAAGAATATTAAAAGCAATTGGCTTAAGTCCAAATGTATTACTAAAACCATATCATAAATACCTAAAGACTAAAAGAAACTAATCCAAAAATGTGACACTATGCAAAAGTCAATGTAACCAAGAGCAAAACACAATTGACAAAACGCAGTTTAACAAAATAGTAAAAAAAGGGAACTATTCAGTGTGTAACTCCGAACCAGATGCAATTAAAGATATTCGATTTTATACACTGACAGTTTAAGTGTTACGAAAAGTTTTTACAAAACTCATTTTCAAAAATCATTTAGAAAGAAGGTCCTAAAAACTGATTTGTCTGCAAACTATATACCAAAATTGCCCTCCTCGTTTTTATATAAAATGTCCTTTTTGCGTTATATTTGTCAACCTTTCTAAAATTCAGTAATTAATGTTGATATCATATATGTTAATTGCAAAAGTAATATTGGGTCTTATTGCAAATGTAGAACGAGTTGTCAGGTAAAACCGATCTGTGTGTTGTAAATGGTGTTCGGTTAAAAATCTCTTAACCCTAACCTTTTGGTTTGTAAAGATATATCTCATTCAACCAATGAATAGAATTCTAAGCAATGCTTCTCCGAGAAAGGGACTTTATGAGTTTTATATTTTATAAATATTATTTAATTGTTTTTTGTTTTCTAACATCTACAATGATACTTTCGATGCTTGTTTTGAATTTTTCCTACATCTAAAAGTTTTTCTATCCTTAATCTCTAATAACATAACTTGCACTGTTTTTAAAATAATGCAATAGACGTTGTTCTGTTAAAATAGGATTGTTTTGTATTACTAACGTTACATACGACCGTAGCTTAACTCTGAATATTTTACAGCACAAAACAGCTATAGATATTTATCTTATATACATAATTTCATTTCTTTGCTGACAATGTCTTTTGTATGCGAGAAAATGTATCAAAAAAGGATTTACACATATAAACAGTAACACTCGCATACTCTTGTTAATCTATGCACACATATATTGAGACTAAAACAGCTACATCTTAAAATTGATGACAAAAAGTTATAATAATTTTGTATATTGTGACCTAAGGTCAGTATTTTATTCCATTTCCAATTTCAGTGGTGTCTTTTTTCTCAAGTTCTTTATCTTTCTCTGGGTCATCTATGTATATAATATCTTCAACCTTAGTATCTTTCAGAACTCTGAAATTAAAAAGTTTTACACTTTTAAGTTTATTGCGAAATGTGTTCTCTCTGTTTTTATCCATCAAACATTTCGGCTCCAAGTGTCACTAATGAGGAATGATTTTCTAAAATGTGCATATTTGGCACATCAAAATTTAACAGGTATTTGGGTTATATATTTACAAAATAAAAAACAGGTTAACCATCAGCGATATTTTTCAGGCCTTATATGACTTAACCTATTTTGTTTTCTTGAAATAAGTTGCTCCAAATTATTTTTGTTCTCACGAAAAAATCATTATAAACAAAATTCAAAAAAAAAGAGTGTGCAATTATTTAAAAGTGCAAATGAATATTGAATTAACCAACAAATGAAAAAATGCAGGTAAAAAACGTGTGTATGGCAATATGCTGTTCAACACGAAACAGCAAACGTTAATTATAAAATTGCTAAACAAGATAATATAAGGTTAAGACAAACAAATAGCCCTTTTAAGATCTAAAATGTATTTGTAAATTCAAAATGTTTTGTTAAAACCACAACGCAGAGCACCTACCTGGCAGTAGTTAACCTTATCTTACTTATCTTATATCAAACTTTTCGGTCTTAGTGTCACTGATGAGGAATTAATTTCCGAAATGTGCAAATCTGGAACATCAAAATTTAACTGGTATTTGTATTATACATTTACTACGCCCGCGCGGGTACCGCTGCTGTTGGAGTAAAACTCCCCGAGGGTATCCATAACTCAGTAGGCAGTACTTCGTGCTGTCAGAAAATATACCATTTAACAAAATTTTCAGTCGTTTAAAATTTGAAATTGATTTAAAACTAAGGTTTGTTCCCTCATGCAAAGCATTCCTTAGCTGGATTTGGATTGATATAATTTTGAAACTTTAGATTCATCGTTTTCAACTGTTTGGCTTATACTCTTTATGTATATATCAAACTTTTCGGTCTTAGTGTCACTCATGAGGAATGAATTTCCGAAATGTGCACATCTGGCACATCAAAATTTAACTGGTATTTGTATTATATACTAACTTTGATATGTTATAGATTTCATAAAAAAAACTTCGGCAAATGAAAAAATGTTTACCCAAATTTTTCGGCGTCTTTTATGCTGTCTGGTAATTTTTTGTTTAATGTTTCTGGTAACATTAAAGCTAATAGTCCAGCCGAAACAGAACAGGCTCCAAATACTACTAATGGTAATGCTTGTCCAAATTTTCCACTCACTAAATCGCCCTATAATCGCAAATAAAAAGCAAAAAATTATAAACGTCGCTAACATACAACGTCAACAAAGTTAAAACTATACAGATATAATAACTAATATAGTTAAATAATAAAAACATAAATGCAAATCATTAGAAAATCTTTCACACAATGACAAAATGGACATTGGACCATCATGCTTATTTAAAAACCGTTGATCATTTCAAATTTGATAGAAAATACACTTAATTTCAGCAATTAATAGACATGTAACTTGTTGTTATTTATAATTCATATCGTTCTTACAATCGATAATTAAGAAAAACTAATTGATTGCTTCAAAAAAGGACAACATTACCAGTTTTGCAATATATGGAGCTGCCATTCCACCAAATCTTGCAACACAGGAACTGGCTCCCATCCCGCCATTTCTAACTATAGTAGGATATAACTCGAGAGAAAATATATAAACAACACTGAAAGCCGCGGCGGAACCAAACTTTCCCATAACTGCCAGGGTCAAAGTCAAAGGCTGAAGCTCTGAAGATAAGAAAAAAGAAAACAATACCTAAAACACGTATGTTTATATTAATTTTTGTTGTCGGGTAAAAAATTTCATTAGTAAACATTTAATTAAATTGGTATAATTCAAGCCAGTTTTAAAAGTTTAACTTTGCTTTTGGGATTGTGATTTGGACATGGACCGGTATGTTCGTGTTTGATATAAATGTTAAAAAAACTCGAATAATTTGAGACTCATAGTATAAATTTAACAATTTGTTTATATTCTCCATCGGCAATGTAAGACATCCTCATTTGTACGTCGGAAATCTCTTGTATGTATGCTCTGTAACGCCAAACAAAGGTCATCATTTTATCTTAACACCAAGCTGACACAAATGCTTAATTACATTATGGTATATCTTTCGTCGCTTTCCAAACTGAATTATTTTAAAATCGTACAGAAATTTAATGATTTGCAATTTGTCTTTGTTCAAAGCGATAGAAATCTAAAAATCACGAGCAAGATATTGATTTTGCTAAACATTTGATTAACTATTCAAAACCTTTAAAAAGCAGCAATAATAAAAAATAACAATCTTAAACTTTATTCTTTGGGTCTTGGAGATGTGTACGTCAATTTATTTTTGCATTTATAAACGGACTGTATTTTTCATATGATAATTACCATCGCCTCCAAATAGCACCGGAAAAATTGTTCCAAGGCATGAAAATCCTGCTACAAACATGCATAGGCAGTGAAGCTTCTTCCTTCCCATGCGGTCCAATAAAAATATACAAGATAAAACTGCTGGAATTTCAACTAGTGCCAGTATGAAGAAATTAAAATACCAATTTCCACCAAGATTACCCGTATGCATTGTAACGCCATAATAAACCATACTAATCACGGCCCTGTAACATATATACATCAATGAAAATAATATACGTATTTAAAACGTATTTGTATCCGATTACAGACGTACATTTATACACAGTTTTGAATTTATGAAGTCATTTATATTACATTATAATGGTATAATTTCCAAAAAGAGGCGTTTTAGAAATACAATATAAATATTAGTTTCATTTTCGAAAAGGTTAACCATTCTGATTTGTTTTTACCCTTATATTATTTAAAGGTGCTATAACTAAAACATCAACTATAATTGATAATTTTTTTAATGTATGCAGCGCTTTATATAGAATTGAAAACTTTGCTTTTTCTCTTCAACGCTGAAAGATATCATAGCAGTTAAAGGTAACAAACGACATTGATTAAATTAAAGCAAGCAAGTAAGAATTATATATATATATATATATATATATATATATATATATATATATATATATATATTAGATGTCCGACAAGTGGAGCGAAGTGCATGAAATGATGTTTTATTTGACTTTTGGAATTTTTTAATGACTCATTTAAAAAAACTAATTTGGTTAATAAGGAAATGATACTTCATCTAATCACAAGGCTTTTGTCTTTTTCATTACTTTAATGACAAGAACAGTATATCGTTGTAAACATCCGTAAAATATGGGGGCTGCTAAATATAATTAAATTCAAATCTAGATTGACGAAGGGATTGTACTGTGTAAATATTAATCAGATAAATAAAACGCACGTCAATTTGTTGTATGCGTTTTATCAGAAATTTACCTTTAATTTTGAAAATTTATTAATTATACTTATATTGTTAATTGGCTTACCAATTCCAAAATATGACAATTGTACGAAAGAACAAAATACGAGAAGTAAAAAGATGCCATAATCTCCCTTCTTTAGCGCTCTCTATTGTTTTGGAGTCAACAATTTTCTCCGGAAGTACTACTTTGTTAGCTTTAGCGGCTGTGTGAAGTATACTTTCTGCTTCTGTGTATCTCTCTTTACTTATCAGCCACCTTGGTGATTCTGGTATCAACCTTAAAGTAAATATAATGCATTTTTTTAAATAAACGGACTGTAACATGCCGTAGTGTATGCTTAATAGAGATACTGATCGTATAAAAATATTTCTTTAAAAAATACCGAGCCTAAAAACAAAGTCTGGTTTCCAAAAATCGTTTTAGCTCCTATTTAATATTCATTTATATTCAAGCAGTACAATCTACTCGAATGTAATTAATAAATCATCGCAGTAGCTGCAGAAAACTACTATAGAATAGGCAATTGTCCTGTATTATAAGCTCGACTCAATTCTATTCAGTTTGTTATGCATGCATTTTCCCAAAGATCTAAATAAATTTATTTTTTTTTATTGCCATTAGAACATTTCACAAAAAAGGGAGTGCAATTAATACTTACCACCAATACGCCAGATACATTACACATGGAGCTGACACTGCAATCTGTACAGTAAACCAATCACGGAAAAAGTAAGCACATGCAGTTAAATAAAACAATCCAATAGTAAAGAACATGTGTATGGGGACACCTGCATAAACACGCTTCTTTGGCCCGACTAGTTCTACTCCTAAAACATACAGGAAGCATAATTTATATTTAACAGTAAAGACATTTGTATAGATACAACTGTATACACGCTATAAGGTTCACCTTCTTCCACTCCTAAAATATACAGAAAACGTAAGCAACAGTAGACAATAAAGAATATAGATAAACCTGCATAATCACGCTTGTTTGGTCCTACTTGTTCTACTCCTAAAACATACAGAAAGCATAATTAATATAAAACAGTAAAGACATTTGTATAGAGACGCCTGTATTAATACACTGTATGGCACAACTAGTTCCATTCCTAAAATATACAGCAAACGTAAGTAACAATAGACAATAAATAATATAGATAAACCTATATAATCATTTTGTTTGGTCCTACTTGTTCTACTCCTAAACCATACAGAAAGCATAATGAATATTAGATGATAAAGACATTTGTATAGAGGACAACTGTATAAACGCTATATGGTACAACTAGTTACACTCCTAAATAGCAAACGTAAGCAACAGTAGGACTATAGAGAAACCTGCATAACCACTCTAGTCTGGTTCGAGTTGTTTTATTTTTAAAAATACAGAAAGCATCAGTAATATTAAACAATGGAGACAACATTAATAGGGACATCAGTATCAACTAATAGTTTCTAATTATACAGCGAACATAAGTAAAAACGACTACATTTGTAAAGGGACATCCGCAAAGACTACTTCTTTTGTCCAACTAGTTCTGTTCCTTAAAATATACAGCAAAAAACAACGAATATTAATCACAAAAATTACATTTGTGAACGGCCACCTGGCTGAAACACTGCATCTATGGTCTAATTAGTTCGAAGCCTTAAAATTTACAGCAAAAATAACTTATATCAAACAATAAAGACGACATTTTCATAAGGACACCTGCTTAAACACGCTTCTTTTGTTGAACCTTTTTCAATTTTAAACACCAATACGCAATGCCGCCAAACATTGCTATCACAAATAACTACCTTATACCGTAATGACGTTATGATGTAGCAAGAAATGCAGACTAAACAATTATTTCAATTACGTGTACTTAAAAAAGAGAAGAAAAAAATTGCAACTGAAAACTTTACAAAAATGAACATAACCAAGGAAACGCCACAGTTCAGGTAAAATGTTAAAAAATGCAAACAAACAGTTATTGAGACCAATTATCAAAAAGTAATAAATATTTGTATAGTCTATGATACTGTTAACTGTGAATCCAGGAAAGTTCCGATGAAATTTTAACTGGCAAGTAAATCTTATCAATATGCAATTTAATGAAATATTCTATATTGATAGAATATAGAATGTGTAGTGGCATAACCTTACTAAACTTAATGTAATATAGAACGATTATCTGAACAACCTTTTTTAAAAAGTAAAAGTAAGTGTTAAAAAATAACTCCATGTTCTTGACACATTTTTTCTGTATTATATGAAACATCAACTCTTTACACGCATTCAAAACACAATTTATATATCATTTCTATTAATGAAAATGTCTTACCTAAAACACAGCATATCATAAATGCACCGTGTATTGCTGCACCAATAATGAACTCTAACACAGCAAAGCTATAAAACTCGGGTGCCCAGGACGCTCCTAATCCACTGACCAATAAAAGAACAGCTGTAATCATAAACGTTTTCTTCCTTCCAATGCTAAAATCATATAAAAATAAATTACACGTTGTTTAAATAAGAAAGATAAACTATCATTATGTAAACAATATGAAATGATATTTTGAGGTCAAAACGTCAGAATGATTCAACACAAACCTTGCTGAGAACTTAATTGTTTCTGGTTTAAATGAAGGAATCATTAACTATTTTTTCTTATTGAACGGTATTTCTTAATCAAATCCGGTAAAACAATTGTGTATATATCTTTTCGTTTCACTAGCATATTTTATCAAAGTAAATCATACGAGTTAATTACTCTTAGTATGCAAAAAATTGGATACTTTACTTTCTTGGTATAGAAATCAATATTCAATATTAAATTCGGGTTTTAGAGAGATGTATATAAAGATATATAGAAATATAGAGGTAGTGAGTAGGAGATAAGAAATGTGGACTTTATTCCGAAAACATTGTGGTTACAGAGAAATATGTGAAAGTGACGACATTTATTATATATTTTCATTTGGAGCCTTAAAATTCCCATTTCTTCAAACTTGAGAGCTTTTGAATTCATATAGACCATAAATCACAAAAACCACGTGACCCAGTGAAACCCGGAACTACTATATCATAGGTAAACAATAATGGCTGCCATGTCACGTTTCTTACATTAAAAACAAGATTAAAAGAGCATTTACGAGATTTTAAAAGAATGGTGTAATTGTTAAAAATGCACAAAATAAAATCAATGAAATATGACCATGAAACCCAACAATATCGACTTTACAAAACAAATCTCTCAGTAAATATCTGTCTGCGCTCACACATCGCGGCGCAAATTCCAAATTCATGTGCTTGGCTATTGAAAATTATGTCACTGCTTTAGGTCTCTCCCTTTCAGTTGCACAAATAGCAGTTTCATCATATAGTCAGCAATTTTAAATGCAAAAACCACTTTCATTTCAAACTTCATTTCAAATATAAACCTCAGTTCTTGCATTTTCAACCTCCATAATTGAAATGGTCCCACACAGATGTACCGTATCGTGTTTACACACACGTTATAAATCTGTATTATTTTTGGTGTTGGCAACGCAGGAGAATTTAGTTTTTTAGATACTAGTATATTGGTGGTATTTTTCCTTGATTTTTCATTAATACAATGTAATTATGAGAGTATAATAATAATATTATTAATTGATAATAATAATATAAATGTATTGTTATTTGTGGACTATCTTTTGGTTGAAAATCACGTTTTCGGTCTAAAATGCACTTCATCGTGGCTGTTGTGTCTACTGGATACCCCCAATGTGCTTGTGTTATAGATGGTAATTTTCGGAGGCTTGAAATCAATGAATCATCTTTTTTTAAAAATAATTAATAAAAATATACGATTGAACTGCTTTTTGAATTATGGTCATTTTTGATATTGAAGGCATTTTGCTTGCAAAGTTTTTGTATTTTATATTGACAATGAACATCATTCTAAAATAGTACATTTGTTAAATTATCTCTAAAATACATTTAAATAACACTGGGATGTAGGCAAACAGTCATTTCACTCGTATACCTAGATGAAATTGTCCATCTGCCGATTAAAAACATATTTTGTTCAGATTCGTGGTCTGTTTACGCAGGCTTTACTGTATGACATTTATTGTTTATAAATGTTACACATTATATCAATAAAGTGCCTTTGTTTTACTCACTGATCTGAGAGCATACCAAATCCAAGGTCACCGACAAGGACACCAAAGTAGAAGACCATCTGAGCATGTGACGTTTTGAGTGCGTCATCACACACTAGGTTTTCCTAGTTTATGTAAAAGGAAAAAAAATTATCAAAATCATCAAGTCATAGGATAAGAACTTTATGTTCATTATTATTTTATTTTATATTTGACAATAGTATACAAACTTTATCTATTTTAAAAAGACGAAGAAAGACAATTGGTTAAGAAAACTTGAAACTTTTAATGATCTTGTTAATTTGATTATTAATTTGGTAATCATGTTTCAATAAAATCAAGAAATACCCTTTACAATGCAAACTATGTTTCGATATGTATTGATAAAAGGTAACGAAATATATCACGATACTTCATAATAATTAACAGTGTCGCCATACGAAAACAAAATATTGATCAGCAATAAGCAAAATTGAATAGATGTCTACTTACTTGTGAGGTAAATGTTTTATAGAAAGTCGTTTGCTCATAAACCCATTCATTACATCCAACCAAAGAAGAGTTATCTACCGTGACGGATGTTGTGTTGTATAGTTGGCACTGTCTGTATAAATGGACATCGTCGTTTGACAGAGGTATATAACTATTGATAAGGTCCTTGGTGATAGGAACCGTGTACTTCATACGTGTCATTCTGATATCCTGGTATCTTACATCTGCCAATAAGCATAAATGATGTGTTAAATTTGTGACCGTTGAATGTTTTTGACAAACAATAATTTCATTGCTAGTCAAAGACAGCAATCTACGGCTCAACCCTTGCCTATCTTTTATCAAATTAAATTTTACTGACTTTAAGCATGAACGCTTTCGCTCGAATAGGTTTACACAATGCTCCTATTTTCATAAGCAAGAGACATGAAATCTAATACATGTGTATACGTATTTTTATCGAGACATACGCAGACATGTTTGTACTAAAGATACGACTAATGATTTCACGAACACATAGTGTAAGTCACCAACCAGTAAAACTAAAAATTTTAAATTTTTTTCAGTTCTTTTGCATCTGGAGATATACTTGCGCTTACTACTGAACTTGAGATATATACAATTTATACATTTTAATGAAAATGTAAATTTTGTCGATCAAGATAACTGAATTCACATAATTTTTCTTCAACCATCGGAATGCGCATAATATATTAAATTTAGAATTGAAATAATAGCTTTTTTAAAAAATGTTTATACGACTTGGTACATTGTTATTGCATGAAGCCCGTTTTTTTTAGGTTTATAATCTTTAACAGTTATATCTTCAAAATAACTAGAGTCATTCTTCTTGTTTCTGTATTCAGACTTTTATTAAACATGGCATATTCTACTGGTTCTAAGCAACTCGCACCAATAATCATTTACCTATGTTGTGGCGGTGCCATGATGAAAACCAACATCATCATATAACACCCAGTACTGATTGCAGGAATACATAACAGTAGATATAGACGCCTCTGGTAATATCCAAACTGTCCTAGATGGGTTAAAATGTCATCAAACTTCATAATGGAAGGGTTCCAATAGTTCTAATTCATCTGAAATCAATCGATCAACCAATAACCAATTAAGTAAGTAATTGATAATGAAATTTTTAAAAAATGTGGTGATCATATTTTCTCTCTCTCTCTCTCTCTCTCTCTCTCTCTCTCTCTCTCTCTCTCTCTCTCTCTGTGTGTGTGTGTGTGTGTGTGTGTGTGTGTGTGATTGGCTGAAAACGTTTATAAAAAGACTTCAGAATGGACCGTTAAGTGTCAGATGTCAAAACAAAAGCTATAGCACTATTTTTACCACAGTGTTATATATTTTCTTCCATCATATTTAACAAAATACCAAGTTCTTTCAACACAGATGTTACGTTAAAATGTTATCTTTATATAAAATGCATCATATTAAAATACACTAAACAATAACCAGACTATTATTCTGAAAAGATAAATTTGTATATATAAGCCAGGATACAGAGAGAAAACCTTACAAAACGGACCCTCCGTTATTTTTATTTTTAATTTTCATTTATACTTGAAGCGTTGCCATTTCACGACAATTTTCAAAATAATATTGTTTCTATTTTTATTATTCGTGTACACCGTAGTCACATCGTCAGTACTTAGTGCTGTCAAAAATGTACCATGTTGCAAAATTTTAAGCCGTCTTCATTATTGAAATTTATTTAAAACCTGTTCCCTTATGAAAGTATTTCTTAGTTGGATTTGAATTCACATAATTTTGGAACTTTCAATTCATTAATTTTCAAATGTTTGGTAACATTTTTATTTTGTTAACTTTTTCGGCCCCTAGTGTACTGATGAGAAATGAATTTCCGAAAAAGTGCAAATATTGCACATCAAAATTAAACAAGGAAGGTATCAAATGGTTTCTACATCGAGTGACTTTATTAAATTTTGAAATGGGATTGATCTTTCTTTTCAGGGTAAGTTCGCCTTCATTGAAAAATCGTCATTTATGTGTTGTAAAGAAACAAAAGTAATTGATTTAAGATACTAAAAACATTTATATGATGATAAATTATCAGCAGTATGTATTATATAACTGTGCACGGTGACGGCTGTTACCGTTACAAATGACGTCTGTTTCAATCTCGAGTGTCATTGCTACCTTCAGATGGTGTTTTATTTCATATAAGAATCATTACAAGTAATGCTGTTTATCTTGGTAAATGACCACTGTCTGTTTAATATTGACCATGTCCCAGTTTCACAATCATTCACTCAACTGAGTGTACACTTAACTCAAATTCGGGAATATTTCAATGTCAATTTCTAAGACATTACACAGTTAAAATTGAATATCTAATGTAATATTTTAATTGTTAAGTGTAGGTTTGTTGAACAAAACAAAACATGGTCTCATAAAACTTAATTTTTTTAAAATATTGATGAGAGAAAAATGGGAGTATTTAAGTTGAGTGTACACTCAGCTGAGTGAATGATTGTGAAACTGGGGTCATATGTACATGTATAAACAAAGCAAGTTAACAGTGATGTTGATAAATAAAACGACAAAAGAGGAAAGAAAAATAAACTGGTAGAGTGACTTTAATAATTGAGTTGAAAGGAATCAGGCACCGGTTTGTTTTGAAGTTCTCATTTACACTTCACACATCACATTTCATTCTTTCACACTACACTCGTTCACACTTTTTGTATTCACACTTCCTGCATTGACACATCACTCATATTTTATTCATTAACACTTCACGCATTTACACTTCATGCATTCACAATGTATTAATTCATGCTTAATGCATTCACACTTTACTCATATTTTATTCATTCACACTTCATGCATTCACAATGTATTAATTCATGCTTAATGCATTCACGCTTTACTCATTCATACTTCATGTATTCACACTTTACCCATTCACACTGCATGTATTCACACTTCACTCATTCACACTTCATCGTTCACACTTTACTCATTCACACTTTATTCATTCACATATCATTTATTTTTAATCCATTCCAAACCGATAATGATTTTACTTTTCTTACAGTTTCCTGCGAAAATACGTCTTTAGGTTGGTGGTTATTGATAATTAGAACAAGTTTGTCAATATGCGAGTGAGTTTTTCGGTCTGTATTTGACAATCAGTTGCGGACAATTCTGGTGAATAGCGATATAAAATTATTTACCGATGTAACATTATTTGCAAAGAGTCTAGACAATCAACTTAAAACCTACTTTTTAATAAGAAAATTGAGATTATTTACATTAAAACTAAAAACATTCACATTACGATCACATGATCTAACTTTTGCTAAAATCTGCTAAATTGATAATACAATTTAAAAAAATCAGAATCATTCCCTTGTATACCATTTCTTACCATACCTGAAAACCGTCTTCAAAATTAAAATTTAATGCTTCGTTTTATGTAGAAAATTAACATAATGAATTTTTGAAAGCATTAAAAACCAGAACCATTTTTTCAATCATGAACACTTTTATTAAATATCAATGCAAATAAATATCAATATAGATATTAAATCGATATTTCGAAATTTATGAGAAATGGATTTTTTAAAAAAGATATATATTGTTAAATCATAATTTATAAAATATAAAAATTTTAAAAAATGTTAAGATATACGAGAAAATAATTCTTAATCAATTACAAAAACCAATCTATGTACAACATGGTCTTGATACAGTGCTTAAATGTAAGCATAGCATGATCAATCATCATCATCATCATTATTATTATTATTATTTATTATTATTATTATTATTATTATTATTATTATTATTATTAAAAACCACTAAAGATTAATTTTGAAATATAGAAAGTGACTTACAGTTTGTGGAATAAAACGGACTGTTCCCTTCAGTTTTTTTTCCAGGTCCCTCAGTATATACCTCCTATCGGATGGACAAACATTATTTTACCATTAACCGTTAATCATTGCTTTGTAGTTAAATATCTTTGTTTATCTTACATCTATCAATATTGCTTCTAGATTAAAAAGAAATTGACTGCTGGTGTGGATGTCAAATTGTCTTGGCTACTCGACAATGTTATAAAGATATCCTATAACGGGGTTAGAATGTTTAACACGGCCAACCTTACCGAAAAAAAAAGAATTTTTGTTTAATGTGTTCACAGTTCGCATATGAATTTTATGCTTTCCGTATGATGATTTACATATATAATTACATAAGTTACATATATTACAATAGTGCAACAAATGATATGTTGAAAAGGTTTGCACCAGATCAAAGTGGTTTTTATTATGGCATAAGTTGGAAGAGGACCCGGGTCGCAAATTTCCTTTGTCACCAGTTAGGTCGGAGGAAGAAAAATTTCAGTCATCTACCATCCACACACACACACGCACACACACACAGAGAGAGAGAGAGAGAGAGAGAGGAGAGAGAGAGAGAGAGAGAGAGAGAGAGAGAGAGAGAGAGAGAGAGAGAGAGGAGGGTACGTATTTACGTATTCACATAAAATACATAACTTTGTAAATCTATTTTAATCATAGAATGCAACTATAATTCTAAGACATGTTTACATATATGTAACTTGGTAACTTTTTGCAAAAGCTGAGTTAAATTTTTGTGATTCTAAGTCGACATTGGTCACAATGAAACAAAACCGGGTCTAATTATATGCTTAGTTAATCAATATCATTTTATACATTTGTATAAAATCAAATTAATTTGTCAACCCCAAGTCATTGTCAATATCGCATCGGTCGTTTTTGTCGAGCCTGGCATCGCCATAAGGCGAGACTTGGGTGTTATATGTACTTTTCCGGTGTCGGCGGCGGCGGCGTGTCAAAATTTGAAAGTCCATATCTCTTAAACATACTGTTATTACATTTAATTTTGCAACACAGTTTCATCATGCAGTTTAATAATAATTACATGAGTATATAAGCTGATGTTTTAACTATTTTTGGGGTAAAAACTTTTTTTTTATATAGAAAAAAGGGAATTTTGAGAAAATACTCCTACAGACACATTTTAGCTCACCTTCGTCTGTCGTGCGTCGTCCGTCGTGCGTAAACTTTTTAGCTCACCTTCGTCTGTCGTGCGTCGTCCGTCGTGCGTAAACTTTTTAGCTCACCTGAGCTGAAAGCTCAGATGAGCTATTGCTATCCAGCTTCGTCTGTCGTGCGTCGTCCGTCGACCGTCGATCGTCGTGTGTCGTGTGTCGTCCGTCGTACGGCGTGCGTAAACTTTTTACATTTTAATCTTCTTCTCCAAAACCACTAGGCCAAATTTAATGAAACTTGGCAACCATCATGCCTGGTTGAAGCCCTTTCAGATTTGCATAAATAATGGATTTATGTCCACATTGGGCCCCATAAGGGGGGAAATAGTGAAAAACTTTAAAAATCTTCTCCTCTTGAATGTACAAGAGATATACCTTAGTTATTTCATTTATAACATTCTAAGGTCATCTAGTTTCAGATTAGCACAAATGGTAGCCATTGGGCTCAAAATGGGGAAATTGTAAGGCACTGAGTGGGGAAATTGCTAAAAATTATATATTTGTCACTATATTTTGAACACTATTAACTTTTTGTATAGGCATGTATATTAAAATATTGTAGGTATTAACAAGACAATCATTTTGATATATAATCAAGGTCGTATTTTCAAGGGTCAAGGTCACAGCTACTAAAGAAGACATAAATTGCTAATTATCTTGAAAACTATTGTATAGGCATGTATATTAGAATTTTGTAGGTATTGACATGACGGTCATTTTGATATATTATTCAAGGTAATTTGTTGAAAGGTCAAGGTCACAGCTGAAAAAGAAGACTTAAGTTGTAAATTATCTTGAAAACTATTAACTTTTTGTATATGCATGTATATTAAAATATTGTAGATACTGATATGTCTATCATTTTGATATATGGTTCAAGGTCATATGTTTAAAGGTCAAGGTCACAGCTGCAAAAAGTCTCATATTACTTTTTTTCTTGATAAATATTGACTTTTTGTTTAGGCATGTGTATAAGAATATTATAGGTATTGACTTGACGATCATTTTGATGTATGGTTCAAGGTCATATGTTTAAAAGGTCAAGGTCACAGCTGCAAAAGAAGCCTAAAATTACTAATTATCTGGAAAACTATTAAATATGCATAGGTATGTATATTAGAATATTGTAGGTATTGACATGACGATCATTTTGATATATGGTTCAAGGTCATATGTTTAAAGGTCAAGGACATAGTTGCATAAGTATACTGAAATTGGTTAATGATTTGGATATTATTCACTGCACTACAGTTACTTCATGCATATTAGCTGCTTATAAATAAAATGTGACTGGATAGTTTTGATTAAGTTTTGTGGGAGTTCTTAACTTAAGAAAACTTGTAAAGTTTCTGTACTGAATATATTGTCTATTGCACTTTGCAAACTATTTTGGACATATCCTCAGGTGAGCGTTAAGGCCCACGTTACATTTTAATCTTCTTTTCCAAAACCACTGGGCCAAATTTAATAAAACTTGGTAACCACCATGCCTGGGTGAAGCCCTTTTAGATTTGCACAAATAAGGGAGTTATGTCTCCTTGGGGCCCCATAAGGGGGGAAATAGTGAAAAACTTTAAAAATCTTCTCCTCTGAATGTACAAGAGATATACCTTAGTTATTTCATTTATAACATCCTTAGATAATCTAGTTTCAGATTGGAACAAATGGTATTCATGGGCTCACAATGGGGAAATTGTAAGGCACTGAATGGGGAAATTGCTAAAAATTATATACAGTACAGGCCTGTCGAAAGTTAAACACTTTAGTGCTGAATTAGTGCCGACTCTGCAGCTCGTCTCGGCCCCTCGGCAGTTATGTCTCGGCCAATAGTTATTTAACAGCTCAGCACCTTTTCAGCAGCTACTGTCCAACGCTCGGCTATTTTTCGGCCACTTTTTGACTGCTCGGCACTTTTTCGGCTACTCGGCACCTTTTCGGCCGCTCGCCTCCTCGGTAATTTTTCGGCCACTCGACCCCTTGATCGTTAGCTAGAAAACATCAGTTCAGTAAACATGCCTGAAGTTACGCGTATATCGCCATATTTTAGAGAGAAAATTGTGAGATTATCTAACTCTGAAGTAAGTCAAAGAGAGATCAGTAGAAAAATTAGTAGAGAAGATAAAATTAATATATAAACAGTGTCAGTGAACAAGTTTCTGCAGCGTTTTAGGCGACTTTCTTCTTAACCAAAAGTTTGATGACAGGTGTTGGAGTCTGACCGATCTCGGAGACAATGTGTCTAATTAAAACTCCGTTTGTTCGACATTCGTTTGTCTTAGTACTGAGAAGGTTTGGAACGTCGTGTATTCAAGCCAGGTATCTGATGATGACAGGGGATTAACAAATAAGGATAATGACACCTGATGTTTACCTGTATAGGTACATTTAATGACTAAATTAAAACTGCGATGGCAGAATTTCAGTTTTTTGCTTTTAAAATCCTGCTCCATAATGGAATATAAAAGATATATGCAATTCTGAAAAAAAAAATCACATCTATTTTTTCCATCGTCCATTTATTTAATGGTATTTATTTATTTATTTTTTATTATTGCTTTTATTTATTTATTTATTTATTTATCTATTTATTTATTTATTTATTTATTTATTTATTTATTTACTTATTTATTTATTTTATTATTTTTATCATTATTTCTATTAAATTTGTAATTATTGTTATTTTTTAAATTAATTTATTTAATTTGCACTTATATTTCTTATCATTAACGAATGATATATTTTCTTCTTATTATAATATATACAATTAATCTTTCTCAGATGTAAATTGCTGAAAAAAATTCATATATGTATCTTTTCTACCATCCGTTAATTTAATGGTTTTATTTATTTATTTAATTATTTATTTTATTTTATTTATTTATTTATTATTATTATTTTTTAAAGTCCTTATCATTACCGAATTATATATTTTATTATTTTTATATATACAATTAAACATTTATCTCTCAGATGTCAATGGTAATTGCTAGACCAGTCATTAGCTAGTGGCCGAGACTCGGCTACTGAGAGGCTAAATGAACTGCCGAGTCGTGGACAGTTCAAAGTGCCTAATAGCCGAATGTGTTGCCGAGACTCGGCTACTGAGTGGCCGAGCTGTGGACAGTTCCAATTGCCGAGGGGCCGAGAGTTGACAATTTTTCGGCCACTAGTTGTCCACAGCTCGGCCCCTCGGCAGCCGAGTCTCGGCTCCTTTACGTCAGCTCAGTGTTAAAGCTGCATTAAGTTTTTTTTTTTTTTTTTTTTTTTTTTTTTGATTTTCTAAATATATAAAATAGATATCCTCTAACCACGATCCGTGACATTCATTTTCTAAAATTTCATTTCTTTTAGCTGTAAATAAACGGAATTGATGACGTAAAACATGTTCTAATATTAGATCCAAAATGCTGCATCTCGCTGGGTAATTACTGTAATTTCTGTATTTATTCGAGCTTTTATCGCTGAACCAAAAATAAATATATAATACAAATACCAGTTAAATTTTGATGTGCCAGATGTGCACATTTCGGAAATTCATTCCTCATCAGTGACACTAAGACCGAAAAGTTTAATACATCAAAAATATAAGCCAAACAGTTGGAAATAATGAATCTAAAGTTCCAAAATTATATAAATCCAAATCCAGCTAAGGAATGCTGTGCATGAGGGAACAAACCTTAGTTTTAAATAAATTTCAAATTTTAGGCGACTGAAAATTTTGCTAAATGGTACATTTTTGGTACACAATGTAACATTGTTCATTAGGAGCTTCATTAATTAGATTAGCACCGATTTAATTTTTTCTTTGGAAAACTTAATGCAGCTTTAACCTTTCGCCGGCCTGTACTGTATTAAATTAAATTGCCAAACATCTTGAAAACTATTAATTTTTAGTACAGGCATGTATATCAGAATATTGTAGGTATTGCGACAATGATCATTTTGATATATGGAACAAGGTCATATGTTCAAAGGTCAAGGTCACAGCTGCAAAAGAAGACTTAAATTGCTAATTACCTTGAAAACTATTAAATATTTGTATAGGCATGTATATAAGAATATTGTAGGTATTGACATGATGATCATTTTGATATATGGTTCAAGGTCATATGTTTAAAGGTCAAGGTCATATCAACTTAGGGATACTAAAATTGCTAATTATCTTGAAAGCTACAAATTTCATGCATAGGGATGTATATTAGAATATTGTAGGTATTGACATGACGATCATATATTGTTCAAGGTCATATATGTTTAAAGGTTAAGGACATAGCTGCATAAGTATACTGAAATTTGTTAAAGACTTGGAAATTATTTATTGCACTACAGTTACTTCATGCATATTATACAAGCTACTTATAGATGAAATGTGACTGGATATATTTCTGATTAACTTTGGTGGCAGTTCTTAACTTGAGAAAACTTGTAAAGTTTCTGTACTGAATATATTGTCTATTGCACTTGCCAAACAATTTTGGACATATCCTCAGGTGAGCGTTAAGGCCCAATGTCCTCTTGTTCTTTTTTTTAATTTTGAATTTATCATGTAGAATGATGGAACATAAGAATATATTATGGGTATTTCCAAAAAAATGACATTTGTTGGTTTTTTATAACAAGGACACATTTTGTGAAAATTTTAAAAGTTTTTCTAAATCTTGATGAATTATATTTCAATTGTTGTTTGATAAGTTTATAGATAATATACAATGCCTATTGACCATTTATTTCAATTTTGGGATATATCTTAAATTTTAAATGAAAAAATACAAATTTTGATAAAAATGCATTTTGTTCTAAACCAATATCATTTTGGAATTCAAATAAACCTTTATTAGTTTCTGTGTTATTTACCTTGTAGAAGAGTTTATTTTTTTAGTTTTAGGGCAGATCCAAGATTTTGGATAAAAAATTGAGAATTTTTTTTTTACTCAAACAAACATGAATACTTTCTTCTCTAAGATGTGATTTAAGTTTTCATGTACAATAAAAATTATAGTTCAGCCATCCAGTGTAATGTAAAAAGAAATATATTTGTTTGAAAAATACAATTTCATTTATGAAATGCATTTTGTACTTAACCAACATTATTTTTAACATCAATAAATAATATTACAGTTTGAATCTTAAATTTTTTTTCTAATCGATCAAAAACTAACCAGGCGAGACATTTAATTCCGTAGAATTCTTGTTTAATACTTAAGGTTGCTTTAAGTCAATTTTTTCAATTTCATAAAATTAAAAAAATTCTGAATTTGCATTTTACAATTGAGTTGTATCAGCTATATTATATATACTTAATATATATTGGGTTTTTTTTTTACAGCTGTTACGTATATACTAAAATTCTGATTAAGTAGAAAAAGTCAATCATTTTTAAAATAGGTACCAGGAATGAAGAAATGACATATTTCATTTCATCAACAGTTTTTATCATCATCCTTTTAGATAAACCAACGAAGGATAAAGACATTTGGCGGAAAAATTATTTTTGACCGGTTTATTTTTAATTTATTATTATTATTATTATTATTATTATTATTATTATTATTATCGGTATTTTTATATTTTTATTTTTACTTTTTAATTTGTATATTTAATTTTGATATTTTTCTAAGTGATTTATTTACTTTATTTTTTTTATATTTTATGTTTTCTTTTTAAATATCTATGATTATGTACTTGAAAGTATTTTTCGTCTCTAAAAACTGTTTTATTCCATTTTGATGAACTTCTGTTGTGTTGGTGATTGTATAAAAAGTTCTAGAATCCACAAAGAAGTCAAGAAATAAGCAAAAAGCCTCCAAAAAGAAACAAACGCAAGAAAGCAAGGTAAGAGAGGAAGGCAAGTGATTAACCTAACATACCAACCCCTAATGTGGCGACCCCCAAATTTTTCAATTTCTTTATTTCTCTTAAGGCATATCAAAATATAATCCAGTACAAATATAAATATGAACAATGTCATCAAATTTCACAACAGTTTACAACCTTCACAACCCGTATATACACAATTATTACCTCCTAGTCAGTGTCTAGGGAGTCCTGGCCTGGTTTACAGAATTGTTCGCCAATTACTCACCTATCAGCATGTAGTCAGTTTTATCAGATACATAACACGCCACCCCCTTCATTAACAAACTCAAGTTCCAGCTTTGACCCAAGATTTTTAAGCAATGTTGACTTTCTTGAAACCAAATTAAACAAACTGGATCCATCCAATAGACCCACGACTTTCGGTTTTAAATAATAAGATAGACTGTGGTAATAGAGAAGTAGTTGTGGAAATCAACAAATTAACACAGAGGAAAGAGGTGAAGGAGAAAGCAAAGATGTTACAAAACACTAATTATGCTGTACAACATCAATTTCCGTAAGAGATACATGAAAGAAGGAAAATGCTTATGCCAATTCTAAAGAAAGAAAACAAAAAAAAGGAAGCATACCTAGTGATCAATCGATTATATATAGATGGGGAATTGTACAACAGTCAAGAAAACAAGAGGCCCAAGATGGCCCTTATTTGCTAACCTGAGTTTAAATGTAACTGGTATGTCTTGATAATACCTCGTTATGTCATAACATGTTGCCTCAATAGAAGTGGTTTCAGATAACATTATTTTTATTGTTTTACTTTTTAGCTATATAGGTCACTGTGACCTACTTTTGGGAGCCAAAGCGACCAGAAACACAAATGAGAATGACAATGGTCTAAAGGTGCTATTGACTAATATGAATGAAATGTGACCAGTAGTGTCTGAGAAGGCCTTCCAAAGTTTTAACTCTACTAATAGCTATATATGCTTGCCCATCACGCAGTGTGTCTTCAAATGAAACAACATTTGCATTCACAGTTTGTCCCTGTACTTTGTGTATAGTGCTGGCCCAGCATAATCTGAGTGGAAACTGTGATCTGTGTATTTGCAAGTTTTGCTTGGATTTTGATAGTGAAAATTTGGCATCAATGGGAGTTATTGGAGTCACTGAAGAATCATATGCAGATAAGTCAAATTTGTTTGCTGTGGAGCCTCTATTCCAACTGTTTTGATATCAAATTGAATCAGGATGGCAAGAGGTTTGTTTTCTTTTGAAAAAATGAAGTCAATTATTGTTCCTTGAGCACCATTACACACCCAAGCCAAGTCAACCTACATGTTGACATTTTACCTTGAGGTGACATACCCAATTATGGCATGTGACACGCAGTTCCGTGCTGTTTTGCATCTATACCAAGTCTGAACTCAATACATGCAACAGCTCAGAAAATATGTCCCGGACAAGCATTTTTCCAAGACATGACCTACACTTTGACCTTTGACCTTGAGGTGACAAACCTCATTTTTGCACGCCACACGCCACCCAATGCTGTTATACATCCATACCAAGTTTGAACTCAATACATTCAACGGTTCAGGAAATATGTCCCGGACAAGCAATTTGTGACGTACGGATGGACGGAAGGACGGACGGACGTACGGACAAGGGTAACTCTTAATGCCCACCTTAACTTCGTTGCGGGGGCATAAAAATATTCAAGGTTTTAGCTAAATCTACATATCAATATCACATGTATTTCAAAAATAATAATTCACTAAAAAGTTAAAATCCATAACATCTCTTCCATGCACCATTGTAGGTCATAAAATTCAGAAATTAAAAAAAATAATAATTAAAAAAAATTTTAAAAAAGTGGCCTCACTGGGATTTGAACCTTCGACCCTTGGGTTGCTAGAATTGAAAAAAGAAAAAGGTCGAAAAAAAGCTACTTGTATTTTACAGAATTTCATGAAAATTGTTAAACGTATGTTTCGTCACATAAGAAAATGATGTTTGGAAAAAGAATTTACCTTAATTTATTAATATTGTAATTTTGGTAAAAAAGTACTATTTACAATGTTTAAAAAATAAACGCAAAAACACGTTACCTAATTTTTCACAAAATTGTTGGAATTCACAAACTTGGTTTATAAGATGCTTTAGATGCTAAATATCACATCAGATTTAATCTCAGTGAAGTGGTTTTTGAGAAGAAAATTTTTTTAGGTTTTCAACTATTTAGGTCAATGTAGCCATGGCAACCTTAAATGTAAAAATTCATAAAATTTCTTCCATGCACCATTGTAAGTCATAAAAATTCAGAAAATAAAGACAAAAGAAAAAAAAAAGTGACTTCACTGGGATTTGAACCCTCCACCCTTGGGTTGCAGTATCACATGTATTTCAAAAAAAATAATTACACTAAAAAGTAAAAAATTCATAAAATCTTTTCCATGCACCATTGTAAGTCAAAAAATTCAGAAAATAAAAAAAAAATTTTTAAAAAAATTATAAAAAAAGTTGCCTCACTGGGATTTTAAACTTCGACCCTTGGGTTGCTAGAATTGAAAAAAGAAAAAGGTCGAAAAAAAGCTACTTGTATTTTACAGAATTTCATGAAAATTGTTAAACGTATGTTTCGTCACATAAGAAAATGATGTTTGGAAAAAGAATTTACCTTAATTTATTAATATTGTAATTTTGGTAAAAAAGTACTATTTACAATGTTTTAAGAATTGACTGTCATTTTTTCCTGGGTTATCAAGGAATGAACCAGATTTTAAAACTAGCAAATCTGATGAACTGCGAAGCAGTTCATTTTAGATTTGCTAGTTTTAAAATCTGGTTCATTCCTTGATAACCCAGGAAAAAATGACAGTCAATTCTTATATTTACAATATTTTTCATAACATTCTTTTTACAAACTTCTCGAATGCGTCATACAAATAAGAAAGAAAAACCGGTATATACCGAATCTGTCGGCATTGTAAACATTCTGGGAACAGCCAATATGTCAATCAAAATAATTCCAGCCTTCTCACTGATTGTGTGACGTAATAGACAGCTTAAAAATAGTACGCTGGAAACAAAAGAACATTTCATACAATTTTATTCGAATAGACAAACAAAGTTACAAATTCATATTGATTGTTAAATTACAGCTATTAAACGTTGAATTTGTCAAAAATCCCGATTGTATGGATGACAGGGTATTGAAACACCAATGCGCGACGTTTTGTTGGACTGGGTTGTGCACAGGTCCGAGCATGGAACCATCACGTGATTATAAGTTGCTGGTCACTGAGAGAAGAAGCATGGTCAGATGCAGAGGGAATTACGGCAGAAGTATTACCATTGACATTTGATGAAAGAAGTGTCGCTGCGAACTTAAAGCATGTTTTTGGATGTTCGAACAATCGCGAGAGTAGCTCCTGACAGAAGCCTCATTACGGCGACCGCTCATAAACATTATCTGTCTGGTCTCAACACCGGCATCGCTCATAGCTTGTATGGTAGTGGCCCGCAAGCAGTGTAGCGTTTAGAACACCCTGACGATGGAAATATTTTTAAGTATACAATAAAAATCTAAACAAATATTTTATTTATTTATTTATTTAAAATTCAATATTTTTTCTTTCATTTTCAATGTATATTTATTAAATAACACTATAAAATGTGATGGCTTGAATGTTGAAAATAGATTGATAAAAGTAGGTCAAGGGAATTGCATAATGTTCTAGATTTTCTACAATGAGTTCATCATAGGAATTCAATAGGTATTGTAAATATTTTTTATTTTTTGAAAAAAATATTTATTTTGCTATAACGTGAAAAAACTTGAAAAAAGAAGGAATTATCGAAGTATGTACGTGGTTTTGTGAGATAAAAACAGATAGCTAAAAATAGGTCAGTTAGGGAAAAACCAGAATTGGTGTTCATGCGCGATGTGAAAAACCGATGTTTATGCGAATAATGAAAACAAAAATCAAACTGGGTTCAACGTAGAAATTATTTTTCTATTGTAAATATTAAAAAATAAACGCAAAAACACGTTACCTAATTTTTCACAAAATTGTTGGAATTCACAAACTTGGTTTATAAGATGCTTTAGATGCTAAATATCACATCAGATTTTATCTCAGTGAAGTGGTTTTTGAGAAGAAAATTTTTTTAGGTTTTCAACTATTTAGGTCAATGTAGCCATGGCAACCTTAAATGTAAAAATTCATAAAATTTCTTCCATGCACCATTGTAAGTCATAAAAATTCAGAAAATAAAGACAAAAGAAAAAAAAAAGTGACTTCACTGGGATTTGAACCCTCCACCCTTGGGTTGCAGTATCACATGTATTTCAAAAAAAATAATTACACTAAAAAGTAAAAAATTCATAAAATCTTTTCCATGCACCATTGTAAGTCAAAAAATTCAGAAAATAAAAAAAAAATTTAAAAAAAAAATTATAAAAAAAGTTGCCTCACTGGGATTTTAAACTTCGACCCTTTTGGTTGCTAGAATTGAAAATGAAAAAGGCCGAAAAAAGCGACTTGTATTTTACAGAATTTCATGAAAATTGTCAAACATATGTTTCTTCACATAAGAAAATGATGTTTGGAAAAAGAATTCACCTAAATTTATTCATTATTGTAATTTTTGTTAAAAAAAGTACTATTTACAATTTAGAAAAAATAAACGCAAAAACTCGTAACCTAATTTTTCACAAAAATTATTGAAATTCACAAACTTGGTATATAAGATGCCGTAGATGCCAAATATCACATCAGATTTTATCTCAGTGAAGTATTTTTGAAGAAGATTTTTTTAGGTTTTTAACTATGTAGGTCATTGTGACCCGCATTTGTTAGCTATGGCAACCAAAAACACCAATCTTAAAGGCAATGTTCTATAGATGCTTTTGACCAAGTTTAAACAAAATGTGACCAGAAGTTTCTGAGAAGCAGTCGTTTAAAGCAATTTATGACGGACGGATGGATTACGGACGACGGAGGGTCTGCCTCTATTGATACCAATAGTTCACATAAGCACTTCGTGCTCAGGTGAGCTAAAAAGTGAAAAGAAGACGCATATGACATGAACAGAATCTATGCGAGATAGTGGAGGTTAATCAAGAGGACGTGGGGGTATATTTTGCGATATATTTTATGAATTACAAGATGTACTGGAAAGTTACAGTTAAAAAGAACAAAATAATTTTAGCAGGTGATTTAAACTGTCGGGCTGCTTCTTTTGATGGTTTTATTACATGCGATGAAATTACAGACATCGTTTAAACACGTGTCATGTTTATTTACTATTGCAAATGACATTCCTGTACCCGTTTGCAGTTCAAAGTCATTAAGTGTATGTAAATCAATCGGACACTGAATTCTAAATGGAAAGCACCCTGAAACGTGGATAGTGATTCCAAGTACAACGGAGCAATAGGTTTTAGCGAATTTGTTCACAAGTTTATTGTGTCTAATTTTAACCAACATAGTGACCACGCTCCCATATATGCTATTTGGATGTTAACAACTGGGCAAAAAATGTCGCTGACATCGACCCTACGATTGACAGATTTTACGACCACGTGTTACAGTGTGATGGATCGAAGAAAACAGAAAAAAGATCACATAGATGGATTAGATAAATTTATAAATGAATCTAATCACTCTGATTAAGTTACACATACAAGAGTATTAATTTCTTTAGTAGTATTTTACATAGTGTATTTAAACCGTTCTTTACTATTGCACAGTCAAATAGAAATATACGTAGTCGTTCGGATAACAAACCACCATTCAATTAACACTGCAAAAATTTAAATTATAAAATCTGCGTTCCATTTTTGCATTCTACCATAATGGAAAATAAGGAAACACATAAGCAGCAGCACTAAAAAAATATAAAGACTTGGGTGCAAAAACTAAAACGTACTTACCTAAAGCAGCAAGGTGATATGTTAAGGTTCCGCTAAAGAATAAATAAAGGCATATTTCAATGGTAATATTTTTATAAAATGTCCAATATAATAATGCTGTATCATATATCAAAATGTTCAGAAATGTATTGAGAAACATATGGAAATACATACACCTATTCAGATTTAATTACACTTTAGAAAATCACCTTTGTAGTTCTTGAACTGCCAATCAATGTCATACAATTTTAAAGTTTTTCTTTCCTTAAAAAACAAAATGCATCATTAACTGTTTACAAGGGCATGGGGATTTTATTTGCTATAATTTTTACACATTTTTCGCATTTTACTAAAAACAAAATCAGTTGCCATGAAAAAATTTATCTAGATATTGCCATCTCGGAACTACTTTTTTGAAAAGTTGATATAAAGTATGGAGGCCTATTTATTGTCATAAAACATTCAATGGTAATTATTACATACTTAATTGGAACATTCACTCTTTTTGCAGTGTTACACCTTGATACCATACTTTAATTAATCTTATGGCTTATGAAAATAAACAACACAAATAACAGGCAAAAAATCGTTTTTAAATAAAATCTTATTTAAAGTACCTTCCTCTCGAGAATTTTTTTTTTTTGCCTTTAAAAATACAGTAACTGTTTAATTGCACAAAACTTCATAATATTTTTTTAATTCCTTTCTTTATATAACATCATAATGTAACATGACTTCAATGCTCCGACATTAATTTTTTATCCCATTTTCGTTTCATAACATTGATAGGATAACTTTATTTGGTTAATCACTTCATAATGTTTGAATATAACATAATCTAGTAAATAAATCTTTTGTTGGATTGGTGCATGTATGTATATATTTTCTCTGTGTGTGTATGTATATATTTTCTATTACACAATTTTGTGTAAAAATAGCTTTACCGTAAGAAGAACCATAATCAAAAGTGTAATATTACATTGTTTCTTATGTATGAAAAATGTCAAACATTACAGAAACTCATCTATATTTATGGCACAGATCTAAACAATAAAAATTACCTATTCAAAGTATCAGATGTACTTGTAGTTGCTGCAGAACTTGGGGTTATGTCATAAACATTTAATTCGTCTTTCTTATGATCACATTATTTTTCTTTTCACATGGACTGATTTCGGCTTTTTTTCTTTTTTTTTCTTTGTTGCCTAGATGAGTCTGGTGCATTGAACTACAATGACAAAATATTTCATAATAAATCTAATGTCTTATAACTGATAAAAGGTGTTATAATACAAAACAAAGGGTTTACTTTAAGAGATATTCTTTAAGTCCCCGGTTAATTAAATTTTCTCTGCCCATACCCTACTCAATACTTTCAGGTCTGGGTAGGTACATCTTAAATATATATATATGATTTATATGTTTGGACACATTCAAAATAACACATGCATGTATTTTGAAACTTTATGTAGAGATCCAAATAATTCATAACATTCTAGTATAATGTACATTTTAACTACAACACATATTAAAATTATTAATTATAAAATAAAAAATATAGTAAATTTTGACATTTTTTGCTAGAATTTCCACATTTTACATTTCAAAACATAAATAAATTAGTGAAAAGAAATCTAATTAGTGGCCAAAGGTCATGCATAGGTAGGAGGAGGAGAACCAAACCATATTTAAATTTCTGCCAAAAATGTCACTCACTCAAACACCTGGTTCTCTAGTACCAGGACTTTTTTCCCTCTCTTGGACATGCTAGCTCTGGTAACAAAACGATTTTATAAAATGAAAGTAGTTTAAGATGCATTTTCTTTAAGGTTCTGACCACAAAATCAATCCAAAGAGAGTTACAGACATTTATTAATCCATGGCATTGATAAAAATTATTGTGATTTTTACGTTATGAAAGCCTTCCATTTTTAACTTCCAGAAAAAAATATTTTTGTGTTTCTGCAGCCTGCAATAAGTTTAGCGGTTTGTCATGCAGCAAGTTCTTGATTTCGAGCAAACCCTCGTCTTTTTTTTTCAACTACCTTGCCATCCGGACTGCCAGCTAAAAACCTATTCTCTTTACTAATTACTAATCTCATAGGCTCTACTGTAACAATGATGTTCTCTTCTGCTTTCTTGAGTCTGTATTCTTCTACTGTGATATGTTCATTAAGAAGGTCATTTCTTGTGTAGCGGTTTCCCTAAAAAGTATTGTACACATGTTTTTGCACTAATTTCTGGATTGGTAATGAAGGGTTGCGTTTTACAATTGGTCCAAAATTTGAAGCTGTAAACAGTTATTCTTTTCCTTCGTTCAGTGTGCCAAAGTCCAGATTGTGATTGTAATTTTGTAGCCATTTCTATTGCATCTATTTTAATTGGTGTTAAATTGATGTTCTTCTCCAAAAAAGTGTCAATACGTGTATTGAGCTGTTCATCTTCCACTACATATACAGATTCGGGTTCATACGATTGCTCAGCTTTCTGCGAGTTTGCCTGTTTTAATGATGCAACTTTTCTTTTCCACCTCTTAACATGTGTTTCAATTTAAGCTTTGTATCTATTGTTGTTTGCCAAACGATTTTCTCTTTGTTCATAGTGTGCAACAAAATGGTTTCCTGGTTCACTGGCAGTCACTGTTTTCCAAACCCTGGGAGACCACTGCGGTCATACGTAAAGTACCACCATAACATCTTCCGTGTCATGACCCCCGGTTGCAGAGATTGTACAATTTCCCACCATCAAATTTAGAACGGATATGCATCCAGCTTTCTGCCAAATGTGTTGTATGTTCTCAATAAGCCTATCACTTTTTGCTGCTACTCTTGAAAGTATATTGGATACTTCCCTAATAATAAAATTCTCAACTTTCTCAATCACGTTACCCCAGACATTTCTAGATTCCTCCTGTGCTTCTAATGATGTTCCATTTGTCCACATCTTTATCTGGGAATCCAAAACATCAGATACACTCTCTACACCATTATGTTCTGGTGCTATACAATTGCTGACAAATATGTCATTGTCAGTGTGTGGTGGTAAATCCGATGGTTTGTCAGTTAATTTTGATTTGCAGAAATTTGAAAAGTTCTGATGGGAGCCAAAATATGATGTATGGATTGAGTAATATCATGTTTCAGAAGATAAGTGCTTTCTTTGCTGTTACCAGTTTCAACTGCTTGTTTTGTTCTCATCCGAAGAGCACTAACAAGAGTACTCTGGTAGATTTTGATAAGTGATGCTTTCCTTTGTACAAGGGATAATCTGTTATAAGATTTTTTAGATTTGATCTAAGGCATTTACATGGTTTGCACACTCTAGCTTCTCTACATCTCTTCCTAATATTGCGACCTGTTCCCTTATTCTTGTATACACAGAAAAATCACCATGGTATATCACTTTTGTATATCGCAAACCATGTTTGGATTCGGCTAACTTAACACCCTCTACAATAATATCTGCTTCCATTGCTTGGCTGCTCTCATGCCATTTACGAAAACATATGTGAGGTTTGGGTTCAATATGCTTTAATTCAGCAGTGGTGCAAACATAACAATACTTACTACGAACACCTGTGTGTAAAAGCTTTTGTTTTTTTACCAATAATAATTGCCACTCCGCCTAATGCATTGTAGGAATGCTTGTGTGTGCGCTTACACCAACCACCATCAAACATGGTTATGCAAGGAATATCCCCATGATAATTCCCTTATCAACTGCGATTTGCCTTTCCTCCATTACCGTAATAAGCATTTTCCTTTCAAGCACATTTTCCACCATTCACCTATCTGTTCCTTAATGGTGGAAAAAGAAGGATGTGACATTCCTGGGGAATCTAATGTAGCTAACAACTCATTCAAATGAGAAGGACCATTGCCCACCAAACTGCTCTAACATTAATGTCATAATGTTTGATATGATATAACTTTGGGCTGGTCTCAAATTTGAAGGTCTTATGACAACCTTGACATTCAGCAATCAAAATACTAGCTAACCCAAGTGTTCTCAATTCAAATACAAGTTTTATTGGAGATTTTCTAGATACAGACAAAGAAACTGCAGCGGCACACTGGCAAGCGTGCATTGTGATTTGCCTTACATGGTTCTGAAGAAAATCAAGATTCATAAACCTATATCCATTGGCAGACACGTTTTGTAATCTGCTTATTTTTAGTTTCAAAGAGTTTGGTTCAGGTGTTGAAATGTTGCACACAGTGAATATATCAGTGTATATGTTAATATGCTTATTTTGTTTCTTCACTTTGTTTTTTTGGAACTTGACGCGTCTTTCTGATAGTTAATTTAACTTGGTGATCACTTAACTCTGTGGTATATTTAGATTTTGCTTGGTATTTATAGCGGGGTCTACCCGGGCGAACCTTACGCCTAATTGTTAAATTAATACCAGTTGATTTTCCAAATTTCTTGGAAGACTTTTTGGGATTTCCCATGTTTAAAAGCTGGCCAATGACCGATAAAACTTATGCCGACCTGTCACTTTCTAATTTATAAATGAAAACTTATACACGTTATTTACGCAGTCCTCTTTCGGCTCCAGTAACTTATATATCTGATTGACAGGTTAAAATGACTCCTAAAATACTTACTTTTTAAACCTAAAGCGAGTGTTTATCTATGTAAGATATTTTTCATTCATGTTTTGAAATAATAAATTTGTTTTAAAACAGTTACAATTTACCGGAAGTACCCATGTAAATAAACAACATCCCCCGCCTCAAAATTTAATTTTGAAGAATAAACCTTTTAGACAACTTTAAATCATATCATACTTACCTACAACGTTAATAAATTATTAGCATTGATACTTACATCATCAACAACTTGATTACAAAGTAGAGTCACTTTTTATACTGTGTTGACTTTCTGGGTACACAAAAGTATTTCGTTGTCTGTAATGAAATATATTTTTTTTATTTTATGATTGAAAATACATGATGATAGTTTAATAAAACATATAGAACAAAGACATAACAGCTAAAAATTTCTCCAAATTTTTGAATTTTTTTTTTCTTTAATTTATGCGCACTAATAACACCACTTTCGGTTTCGACTTATCAAGAAGAAATTGTAAACACAAACAAACACACATTTTCTCCAATATTTTTTGGCGTAAGAAGTCTATATATATATTATGATAATATGAGAAGTCAAAACTTAAAGTATTTAATTATCGGTATTTATCACCCATTTCCCACAGATTCAAAAAAATATAACCTCCACGTGAAAAGAATTTTTAATTGAAGAGTGGCATTTACATAAAATATTCGATGCAAATTTGAAAATTAAAACCACAAAAAATCGATTATATAGCTCACTGGAAGTGTGAAATATGTTCACTACTTTATTACACGTGTCTTTATACATTCATTATTGAAATTATGTGCATTTATTTGGTGACAAAAAGTATTTTGTTTGAAAAATATTAATGAACATAACTAACTCAATTTACAATATAGCGGAACCTTAAATAGCCTCCCTCAACACAATCCAAAAAAGTTTATTCTAAATTTTCACGCCTTGAAGTGCGATCAACTGCCTTTTGAAAAACATTTCAGTGACTTGTTTGATACTATGCACATGACTTCTTGAATAGTGATTCTGACTCGAAAAATAAACCTATCTTTGATGTAAAAAAAGTTTCCAAAATGGCCACAGTATTTAAAGGGGAATCTGTTTATTAAAACATTTATGTTAACTGTTTACCTCTGATATCAATTCTCGACTCTACAATGGGCAGATAACTATGATGTATTGACTGATTCACAGTTTTGCTTTCACCCAAGACTAAGGACACGTGGTGTACTTTTTTGCATTGCATTCTATTATAACAAAATCTCTACCCAGCAAAAACAGGTTATATTATTGTTTTAAAGATTTTCCCTGTGCGTTTGACTCTATAAAAAGACCATTTTTATTTAGTAAATTAGCTAAAGTGGGGTTTAAAGGTAAACTTTTTTTTAGTTATTAAATAAATGTATGATACAGTTAAAGGGTACCTGTAACAAAAAAAAATTATCAGAATTGTTTTATATATTATTTAAATATCACAATATTGAAAACTGCATCAAAATTGGTGAAAAAATAAAAAAGTTATAGCGATTTGAAATCCACATTTTTTAACTTTCCCTTGATCGCAAAGTAAAACACCTCGTTTTAAGTTATAAATGTGTGACGTCATTCTAGCATTAGAAGCAGTATCTAACATAATAGACAGTAGTAACAATGATGATATATTGACGGATGTAGATGAAAGTAACGACTCTGACATGTACCTATTTATGTCAAATAGTTCGTCATTATATAGGGAAGCAGTAGACAATTTTATAAGTGATGAATTTGGAGTATAGCCGTTATTTATTTTAGGGTGTTCAAGTGGCGCAGTGGTTAGCGCTCCCGCCTCTCACCAATACGACCAGGGTTCGATTCCCAGCGTCGTATGTGATAAGGTATGAGGTCACCTGCTTGAGCACGTGGGTTTTTCTCCGGGTTCTCCGGTTTTCCTCCCACAATAAGACCTCACGCGCGTTACAATTCGGGCCACCGAGCTAGATTAATATAAGTTGCACAACTTGTTTCTAAATCGTTGTAAAAGAAATAAAGTTTAAATTTTTTAATTTATTTATTTTAACCAGAAACGGACGAATCTGATGAATATATTGAGTCGAGTCCCGACCTTCTCGAGAATTGTGACTCCAGTTGCATTTGGTTGTATAGCTGTTGAAAAATACGTGACGAGTGTTAACTTGTCAATAACACGAAAATTCATTAAATCTTTGACTTTGTAAAAAAAAATTATTTTATTAGGTCGGACTGGACAGACTACTGGATGATTATTATGGAACTTACTGTGGAGTAATGTGCTGATTTTGAATTTCTACTAATGCATTCAAAATCAGCACATGAAACTTCTAATAGAAATTTAAAATCAGCACATGAAAGTGGTACCGGCTAAAAATCAATACATAAAGATTCAATCACCTATGCTCTTTTGTGCAACTTTTATTGACAGTTAAAATTAAATGACCGTGATGTAGAAAACTTTTAAGTAATCCGGCGGCATTAAATTTTCTCGATAATTGGAAGATGTTCATACAATTAGAGTTTATAACATAGTTCTTTTCAACTGTCCGATGGCTAATTAATGCTGGGGTAATTAAAAAGAAAAAATAACAAGATATTCCATCTCAAATTATTTTACGCGAAATATAATTGTTTAAAATGAAATGACACGGATTTTAGAATGAGACAACATTTAAAAAACGAGATAATAATAATATAATAACAACAACAACAATAATAATAATAATAATTTAATGGATTTGTAAATATAGAATAAAGAATTTAAAAATATCACAGCTAAATGTATGCCCAAGGAAAAGTGAAAACTTAAATCTAATAAAATCAAATGCTGTAAGTAGATCAATAAACATGTTTTAAAAAGACTATTCTGGTTATCTATTTTTAATTTTGCATAAAAGTTATATTTTATTATTATTATTATTATTATTATTATTAAAATTGACATGAAAACTAAGGAAAAAAATTCTTTTTCTTACTTTTTAAAAAATTTAAAAATGAAATATCCATTTTATTCCGCAGTGAAATCTTAATACTGTACGGTATATGACAAATAACGTTTACCAAATAAAATTATTTTACTTTACTCGAGCTGTATATTTATTTAAGAATTGACTGTCATTTTTTCCTGGGTTATCAAGGAATGAACCAGATTTTAAAAGTAGCTAATCTGATGAACTGCGAAGCAGTTCATTTTAGATTTGCTAGTTTTAAAATCTGGTTCATTCCTTGATAACCCAGGAAAAAATGACAGTCAATTCTTATATTTACAATATTTTTCCTAACATTCTTTTTACAAACTTCTCGATTGCGTCATACAAATAAGAAAGAAAAACCGGTATATACCGAATCTGTCGGCAATGTAAACATTCTGGGAACAGCCAATATGTCAATCAAAATAATTCCCGCCTTTTCACTGATTGTGTGACGTAATAGACGGTTTAAAAAATAGTACGCTGGAAACAAAAGTATATTTCATACAATTTTATTCGAATAGACAAACAAAGTTACAAATTCATATTGATTGTTAAATTACAGCTATTAAACGTTGAATTTGTCAAAAATCCCGTTTGTATGGATGACAGGGTATTGGAAACATCAATGCGCGACGTTTTGTTGGACTGTGTTGTGCACAGGTCCGAGCATGGAACCATCACGTGATTATCAGTTGCTGGAATTACGGCAGAAGTATTACCAGTGACAGTTGATGAAAGAAGCGAACTTAAAGCATGTTTTTGAATGGTCGAACAGTCGCGAGAGTAGTTCATGACAGAAGCCTTATTCCGATAACCGCTCATAAACATTATCTGTTTGGTCTCAACACCGGCATCGCTCATAGCTTGTATGGTAGTGGCCCGCAAGCAGTGTGCCGTGTAGCGTTTAGAACACCCTGGCGATGGAAATTTTTTTAAGTATACAATAAAAATCGAAACAAATATTTTATTTATTAGTTAAAATTCAATATTTTTTCTTTCATTTTCAATGTATATTTAATTAAATAACACTATAAAATGGGATGGCTTGAATGTTAAAAATAGATTGATAAAAGTAGGTCACGGGAATTGCCTAATGTTCTAGATTTTCTACAATGAGTTCATCATAGGAATTCAATAGGTGTTGTAAATATTTTTTATTTTTTGAAAAAATATTTATTTTGCTATAACGTGAAAAAAAACTTAAAAAAAGAAGGAAATATCAAAGTATGTACGTGGTTTTGTGAGATAAAAACAGATAGCTAAAATAGGTCAGTTAGGGAAAAACCAGAAATGGTATTCATGCGCGATGTGAAAAACCGATGTTTATGCGAATAATGAAAACAAAAATCAAACAGGGTTCAACGTAGAAATTATTTTCTATTGTAAATATTATTGTATATTACAGATTGTAAGATAACTTTATCAATCTGCAAATCAATTTTGCAAATTATAACTTACATCCTGTTAGTAACAGGCGTGGGTCTAAACCTAAAGAATGTGTCTAATAAACAAAAGGATTAATAATAATCTTAATTATCGGTACATGTAAAACGGATGTTAATTCCACTTCATTAAATAGTTTTCCCGTAAAATAATCATAGAATATTAAATTACGAGTTCGGATTTGACGTATTTTAGTAGTTGGTGAATAATATTCTATGAAGGTATGTTATAGGTATGACGTCACAACGCAGGAGCCTCGATATCGACCTTTTTGATTTGGATTTCTAGAGATGTATTAGAAATTCACCGACATCTACCTTATTATGTAATGGAATTTTATGGAATTTTCGCTACAGCCATATTTAAGTACGGCGAATAAAATATGTCAAAACTAAAAATCGTTACAGGTACCCTTTAAAAGCTGTGTGTCCGATAATGGTTTTTATTCCCATTAATTTGGTAACAAAATAAAAGGGGAGGCAATTTCCCCAATACTTTTTCTCTTTTTATATTATTGATTTAGAAGTTAATTTTTATCGCAAAGTGAATGTTGTTACGTACTGCAAGAACTGGCATTTTCCTATTAATGTATGCAGATGATTAAGTGTTTTTTCTGAAACAAAAGAGTGTTTACAAAATATGTTGAATAATTTGTATTTGTAAACACTGACTTGGGATTTAAAAGTTAAAATCCATATAACAAAGTATAGTAGTTTTACAAAAAGGTGGCTATGTGAAAGATACAGACAAATTGATGCATTGTAATAAGGAAGTATGTATATAGCAATATTGTGTCATTAATACGTAATGTTGATATTGATCTAATTTTACTTATTTTGATTTTTACTTGTCTCGACAACTTATTTCTCAATTCGGGTGACATCGAAAAAAATCCAGGTCCAGTATCTGATTTTGACTCGGAGTGTTCGGATTTATCTTCTTCATCACTATCATTAGATGAAAAATTAAATAATTTCTTCGGTATTATACACTTGAATATTCAAAGTTTATTACCTAAACTTGATTTGATCAGAACTGAGTTAGACTCTTATGATATTTTATGTTTTACAGAAAGTTTGCTTCATTCAAATTCATGTGACAGTGAACTGATTATTGAAAATTATCACAAACCATTCAGAAATGAGCGTATCGATAGACAAGGTGGGGGTGTTATTGTTTATGTTAGAAAATCTATATTTTGTAAACAACGATTTGATCTCGAGGTAAACGGAATAGAATGTGTATGGGTTGAATCATTCGTTAACAGTAAAAAAATATTATTAGGGACATTTTATAGGCCTCCTGATCGAAACGTTTGGGATAGAATAGAATACTCGGTTGATTTAGCATTTAATTGTAATGCAGATTTTTATATTTGTACAGGTGATTTCAATGGAAATTTGTTAGATCTATCAAATATGAAGGTAAAGAATATATTAGAAACTTCTAATATTAATCAGTTAATTAGTAATCCTACATATTTTACTGAGTATTCTATTTCTTTACTTGATTTATTTATTGTAAGCGATATGGGCATTGTTGAAAATGTGGTGTCGGTGAAGTATTCTATGATGCCAACGTTCGGTATCATTGTCCTGTCTATTTAATTTTAAATATAATTAAAACAAACAAAACTATTTTTAAGAGAACACTGTGGGACTATAAGAAAGGAAATTATGATACTTTCAGGTATAAATTGTCAGATATCGACTGGGACGCTATACTTGCTCTAAATGACATAGAAAATATTGCGAAACAAATCAATCATAATATTGTAGATTGTGCTAGCTCATCTATTCCAAATAAAATAGTTACTGTTCGACAAAATGATAAGCCCTGGCTTAGAAATCATATTAGAACACTGATACGAAAGCGTAAAAGATCACATAAAAGAGCCTAACGTAGCAATCTTCCAACCCACTGGGCTGCTTTTAGGTAGATTAGAAACAAATGTACTTACATGATACGAAAAGCTAGAAAAGACTCTTACGAAAATCTTTCAAAACAATTGAATAATGGTGAACTTAATTCTGACAATTGGTGGAAAATAGCTAAAACATTTTTAGGCATCGAAAAGACTTCTAACATCCCTCCTCTACTTTATAACGACAAAATTTATGATTGTGATCAAGATAAAGCTAATGTACTTAACAGATATTTTAAGATTCAGTCTAATTTAATTGATACTGATATTAATCTGCCATTGTTGTCTGAACCAAACATAACTATTGATTCTATTAATATAACACCAGATGACGTAAAAGACGTTCTTCTTACTTTGAATATTAGTAAAGCTTCGGGTCCTGACCTAATAAATCCACGACTTTTAAAATATAGCGCTAGCGTCCTTTGTTATCCACTGAGTAAATTCTTTAACATACTGTTAGAATTAAGCGTTTTTCCAGAATGCTATAAAGAAGCCAATGTGATACCTGTTTGTAAAAAAAGCTGATCCTTCAGATGTATCTAATTATAGACCAATATCTTTGCTCAGCGTAGTAGGAAAGGTTATGGAAAGGTGTGTTTATAAACATTTAAATAATTTTTTCATCGAAAATAATATAATAACTTCATTGCAATCAGGATTCAGACATTGCGACTCGGCAGCTAATTAACTTTTGGATTTAACACATGACATATCTAAAGCTTTAGACGATGGTAAAGAAATAAGGGTGTTTTTTTTGCGATATAAGTAAAGCTTTTGACAGAGTTTGGCATAAAGGTCTTATTGCAAAATTAAAAAGTATCGGAATTAAAGGAAATTTATTACTCTGGTTTAAAAATTATTTAACTGATCGTAAACAAAGAGTTGTTATTTGTGATAAAATTTCAACATGGGAGGAAATAAGGGCCGGGGTTTTACAGGGATCTATTCTAGGACCATTGTTATTTATTATCTACATAAATGATATAGTAAATGAAATTAAATGTCAAATTAAACTTTTTGCTGATGATACATCTCTTTACATTATTGTAGATGATCCTTTTCAAGCATCCCATAAGTTAAATTATGACTTGGCTAAATAAGTAAATGGGAAAATGACTGGCTAGTAACATTCAATCCGCAAAAAAACTGAGAACATGATAATATCTCGTAAAATCAGGCAACCCTTTCAACCTTCCTTATAAATGAACAACGTCTTAATAAATGAAGTCGATAATCACAAGCACCTTGGGGTAATATTTTCTTCTGATGGTTCATGGAAGCAACATATAGAATAACAACAAAAAAGCAAATCAGAGAATAGCTATACTCAGGAAATTAAAATTTCAGCTTGATAGAAAATCTTTAGAAACTATGTACTTTACATTCATTAGACCCTTATTAGAATATGCAAATGTTATATGGGGAAATATTACTGATGATCTTGAAAATAAAATAGAAACAATAAATTTAGAAGCAGCCAAAATAGTCACAGGAGCATTTCGCTACTTTATAAAGAAACGGGATGGGAAAGTATGAAAAACAGACGTATAAATCATCAGCTAAAACTATTTTACAAAATGTTTCATGGAATAGCACCTAACTGCCTTTGTCGATTATAACCAAATAAATATACTGATATTCATTCGTATAATTCCAGACATCAGCAAAATTTAGAAACAATTTTTTGCAAAACTAATTATTACTACAAATCTTTTCTTCCCTGTGTTATTCACGCTTGGAATGAAATTCCGATCAAAATAAGAAATGGTTCCCAGCCTTTATTTTGTAAGTATTTAGAATCTAAAATAAAAGTTCCGAAATGGTTTAATGTGGGCCCAAGGTTAGAACAAACTCTTCATGCTAAACTAAGATTAGAATCTAGTTCACTCAAATTACATCTTTACAAAAAGAATTTAGTAGACAACCCTTACTGCGAATGCGGGCAAATTGAGAGTGCAGATCATTTCCTTTTACGTTGTCATCGGTACCAAAATACACGGGAAAACACTATTAACACTTTACCTTTTGAAATAAACACAAAAATCCTTTTATTTGGTGACATTGCCTTATCCTTCGAAGAAAATTGTCAAATTGTTATTCAAGTCAAAAATTTTATTACAAGAAGCAAACGTCTTTTATCGTAAGGATAAACATAATTTTCATATTTTTCATTGTTCAGCTAATATGTAATCATACTTTATTTTAACAAACATGCCATCATTTTAAATTTAATTCTTTCATATATCGTTTCTGTTCTTTTTCTCTCTTCATTATGTCTTCTGTTAATTTATATACCTAATGTGTCATTGGTCAGGCTTCTATTGTAATTTAAAGATATAGGGAGACTGGTTAACATAAGAGTTTTGTTATTGCTCTTGTTCCAGAATCCTATGTCCAAATTGTAATTATATTTTATGTTTAATATAGAATAAAATTTTGTTTAAATTCACTCTTAGTGATATGGTATATTTTGAATAAGCCGGAAGATTGCCTCTTTTAGTAATTAGATACCTATGTTTAAATATTCACTTATTACATTCTAATAATTGTACTTTATTAAACATTTATCAGCTTTGTTTTCTTTGTGTAAAACATTCATCTAATAATTTCATCCTTAGCATTTTTCTAAATATGAGATTGAACTTCTTGGTCTTGGCTACATTTGGCTAAGCCAGAACTAAATTTGCCCGAAACATGTATTGTCTCTGATAAAACAACGATTGGAGGATACATGAAAACAAACACTGTATAATACAATTGTAAATTCTAAAATGTTCTTGTTATTAGTATTTTATTGATAACTTCATCTACAATATGATTTATGTAAACCTTTGTCTATATTGAACAAAAATTGTTAGCAAAATTTAGACTTCTCTCGCATTGAATCGGGTCGTTATGGTAATACAAAGAGAAATAAAAGATGCTGTATTTTTTGGTTCTGGAATAGTAGAAAATAAGTACCACTTTATTCTTGAATGTCCTTTTTATTCAAATTTTATCAAACCGTATTTTTGGATCAAACCTAGTTTTTTTAACGTATTCAATTACTTTGCGTCAATAATATAAAAGCAGCTGTGTGATCTAGGTAAGTATCTTTACAAAGCTGTCAAAATCCTAATTGATTGTAAACCTGTTATATTCATATATGTATGCCTTAAGCTTACATTATATTTCCAAATATATACTTTACAATGTATATCACTGTTACAATACTTATTATTTTATTTATATTCTACCAATAAGTTATATTAACTTACTGAATAAATGAAATGAACATATGTATTTGACAGAATTTCTGCCATCTCGAAGAGAACGATGTTCTTTGCAACAAAAAACATACCAAAGCAAAAGAAGAACATTGTTAACGATTTAAGAGATTTACACTCTAGAAAAAAATCCACAAAAAGCAACTACTTGAAAACACCCCACCTCACCCCACCCCCACCCCTAATCCCCACCCCCAGCATATACAAGTTATTTTCTCACTAGGAGTTATGAAAAACAAAGTAGAAAAGGTAGGTAGGTAGGTAGGTAGGTTGATAACCGATTAAGAAATAACCTTAGGTCCATCATACAAATTGAATTAAAAGTAATTAATGTCCAATTTTTAGTAAGATTTATATTATTTAAAATAAAATTTTAAAAATGGTTAATCAATTTAAATTACAAATTTACTTTAGGTATTCATGTAAGACTTTATGTTTAAATCATATTTTTGACGCGTTGTCTCAGCGCAATTGATAAAAATAGAAATGTCAGATTTATTTAAAATGTGTTCTTACTGATACTTTAAAATGAGTGATCACCTTTCCATATATTAAAAATTAAGGATACGAATAATAAAACCCCAACCAGGGGTGTTTAATCCAACAAATATAAATTTAAATGCGGAACGGGTGACGTTCACGGACGAGCTGTAGACGACTGCTATATATACGTTCATAATTGTCGATTTCAGAAACAAGGCATTATTTGTCATTCGAAACAGTTTCGTTTGAAACTTCTTTGTCCAGTTATGTACGAAGCGGAGGGGGCCTTAGTGGGCGACCGAGGAGTCACAGCGCGGTTACGGAACACAATACCTATCATCGCCCAAGTTCGAATTCCGTTCGGATAGATCATAGTATGAAAGAGTTTGTCAGGATTTTTTTGACGAAGGTCGACGGTTTACTCCTGGCATTCAGGATTCCTTCACCAACTTTACGCTAACCGCTTCGGTATAAGTGAGTGAATCTTGATTTGGCAAAAATATCTTGTTGATTAAAAGAATGAAAACACAACGTTTAACTATCTTTATTTTTCGCAATGACCATTCCCCCTTTTGAGTCGACATTAGTAACATCTAATATATAATGTTTGTCACCCTTTCTTTATTGCAATACTTTAGAACAGTTTACTGACATTCTGAATAACAATCAGTGCAACAAAACCCCGGATTACATTATCTTGTTTTAATTTTTCCATCTGATGAAAATTATTTCGATCCATAACTTAAGCAACGTATGACAATATGACTCCATTGATCTGTTCCACTGACATATCAATTGTTTTCTTTTGTGAATAACGTACTGCAAATTTCAGTAATGTTTACTTTTCTTAAACAAAATAACGAAATATTTTACCTTCTTGTTTTTAGTAGTTGATTAGTATCAAATGCTATGATTGTTATATGTCATGAGAGTATTTTGTATTTATAGAGCATTATTTAATAAATCTACTTTTTCTTGCAAAACCACTACGGTAGCTAAGTTGGAAGAGTGCTCGCTCCGTAAGTGGGAGCTCGTGGGTTCGAACCTCGGCCGGGTCTGACCCAAGACTTGAAAGTGGGTAGTGGCTGTTTTTTCGCCAAGCACTCAGCACTTCAAAATGAAAGTCGCGGTTCTTTCGGATGGGAACTTAAAATACACGAGGTCCCGTGACACGGTAGGCGTGGCACGATAAAGAACCCTGCTGTATAATGCCATCAGCGCAGTGCACTGGCCAAATTCTGCACTTTTGCCAATAGCTGACAACGTCTCGATATAAATGAAAAATTCTTGACTCGGACATTAAACACCATTACTCACCCCACTACTTTTTCTTGACTGGCAAAAATAACAACATATAAAGCACTCGAACATAAAGTATATCGAATTATATTTGTTAACGTATATATAGACCTAAGCCTTTTTATTACGTGGCTAGACTAGTTTATGCAGACCGAACATTTTTAATGTCTTGGTATATTGTGTTACTATCATTATTAATCAAAACAGTCCTCTAGTTATTTCTAGAAACAAATTATATTAATACAACACAGGCATAAATCAAGATCATCCATTTGTGGAAATTTGATTAAGCGGGCCTAATAATAACAGAAAAAGTTTTTTTTTTTAAAAATCTTATTTCAGATCTGTTAAATTTATTATTGACTGTGGCTCTTTTCATTTGACTCTGGGTTGTCAGTAACATAGAGCTCCATTTTCCTCTTTGTTTCGCCGTTTCTGAAATGAATTTAAACAACAAAAAAGCTTTATAAAGTAATACATGTATAATGTATCTCGATTAGTGTCGATTACACAGAGATGAATATTCAATAATAAAGTTATGTAACTAGTCTTCATTTTTCACAGATATGCATCATAAAAAGTCAGTTTTTATAGTTTTAATATGTAGTACTTCGATGTAATCTCATTTGATCAATGAAAATAATACTAATTGAGTAGTTTTTCTTTTTATTTTTTATTGCTTTTGGTTTTTTTTTAATTTTTTCGTTTGAGGCTTTCGGTCTTTGTCAAAATTAATTTCCGCAACTATTCATTTTATTTTACACTTAAACATGCTAATATAAAAAAAAACTATTAACGCAGTATATATCGTTTTATCAATGCAATCGCGAGTTTGGAAGAACTAATTGTTACTCATACATTAGGAAAATGATAATTTTGATAAATAATAACGTGTATGACATACTTGCCGAAAACTTGAGCATCTTCAATTGTATCTGGGAGTTTCTGGTTTAGAGTTTCAGGTAAAAGCATGGATAGTAAACCAGCAGAAACTGAACAGCCTCCAAAGATAACCAACGGTAATGCTTGTCCAAAATCTCCACCAACGAGGTCTCCCTTTGTTAAAACGAAATGATAAAAACAGCGGTGATATAAATGATTGCATACAAAATCAAACTCTATCTGGATCGAATTCTAACAGTGTGATGTTTAGATGTTTACCTATAAAGTGAATGGTGAAGGAAAACTCGATCAAAATATATTATAAGCAGGACTCAAATTTCAAACATCCTCGAATCAAATGTCGCGCTACTTAAAGTTGAATACATCTGACTTGCACATATTGTAAACATGAAACAGCAATAATTTAAATTATTGTTAACTTGATGTTTGTTATTGTGACTAACTAACTCAAACGGGAATTTTCAATCACAGTTTATAATTATTTAACCATTGAACTGTTTAAAAATGGGGTTTATAGTCGATATAGTTACAGTTGCCTTTTAACGCCAACTGCATAACGCGCGGTTTTTGTTTTTTTTTTGTTTTTGTTTTTTTTTTATATATATATATATATTTTAACACAAAATATTTACACAAAATACAGCAAAAGTAGTTCAGTATGAAATTATGTATTTACACATCATAAGCGCAATTGTAATTATAGCCAATTTGTCTCGAACGCAGTTTCAAAGGGCAGACAAATTAAATATATTTAAAATGTTTTCATGTAAACTATTAGCTATAAACATAACTTACTTATCCTACAATTGATGAGTAAACAGCCACTGATTATTCTTTGTGTATACATACCGATTTAGCAACGTATGGTGCTGCCATTCCGCCTAACCTCGCAATACATGAACTTAGACCCATGCCACCATTACGCACAACAGTCGGGAACAATTCCAAGGAGTATATGTAAACAGTACCAAAAGCTGCAGCAGCTCCAAATTTACCTACTATAGCTAGGGCTAATGTTAACGGTTGTAACTCTGTCATAAAATAAGAATTGTAAAATTTTCAGCAGCAACGAACATCAGAACAAGCTTAACGAACGGACCCTATTTTCACAATCATTTACTTAACTGAGTGTACACTCAGCTCAAATTAGGTAATATCTGAATGTTAATTCTATGACATTACAGTTATATTGAATATCTGATGATATAGTTAAATTGTAGTGTAGGTTTGTTTTATTAAACAAAACATTGCCTCGTGAAGTCAAAACTTTTTTAAATGTTGATGAGAGACAATGGTAACATTTGAGTTGAGTTTACACTCAATTATTGTGAAACATGCGCTAGGGTAAGAAACAAGACAAAAGGATCACGTGGGATTATCAAAAATTCAAACTTAAGTACAGTGTTTGCTACATTTACGAAATGGATCTTAAGTCGGGTGCTAGGAATATTGACTGAATGGAGTAAAAACCCATTCATTTTTCAAAAGGCAACGGGCATTTTTAATTTGTTGATACAGAATTAAAGTCTAAACTAAAGATGGACACTGCATGGGTATTTAATGAAAAATGGAGGCAATAGTGTGGTCCAAGTATTTCTTTAAGCTTTTTTTTATATTATTCGCTTTATCACAAAAATATATAAGAAAGACTATCTAAAAAAATATAAAACCCGCAAATAACCAAAACTATTCTTTTTTATTTTTTATTATTTTTTAATTTTTATATTTTTTTCATTCAAATTGATAATTTTTTAATTTAATTTAATTTTATTTTATTTAACTTAATTGCATTACAAATAACAGTATGCTATTGTACAATTGTGTAATACAGTTCGTTACATTTTAAGATCGTTTAAATCAAAATAAACTATCATTTGTCTCAATACAGCTTACACCTAGGAATAACTATATATATATATATATATATATATATATATATATATATATATATATATATATATATATATAGTCATCGGAGGCAAGTGAAGTCGATTATTTAAACTTCAGATAAGAAAAATCATAATTCGTATGTTTCCTTACCGTCACCACCAAATGTTACAGAGAATATCGTTCCCAGACAAGCAAATCCTCCAGTAAGCATACACAGACAATGTAATTTCTTACGTCCTAATCTGTCTAAAAGAGCGATTGTCAATACTCTTCCGGGATATTCAATCACGGCCAATATAAAGAAATTAAGATAAAAATCTCCTCCTAAATCTCCAGTATGCATTGTTACACCATAATAAACCATGCTTATAACTATCCTATATGAAAAAAAAACTCTGATTACTTAACATGTAATACAATTTCAATCTTTTGATGTGCAAATTTGTTTATTACTGATTTAGAAAAAAATTCTTTATTCATTTCAACTCCAATCTTTATTCACATAGTATGATATAAAGTGCGCATTTTGTTCTTGCAAAGTTCATCTATAAAGCAAAAAAATTGACATTGTTTTATTGTTCCAGATAAATGTTTTAATTCTAAAATGAATTATACAATGCACATAACGTTTCCTTTTTTATTTTTATAATAACAATAATAATAATAATGATAGTAATTTTGATAATGATAATTATGTTTTTGATAATAATAATTATAATAACAGCTTCGTACCAATTCCATAGCTGAATAATTGTCCGTGTAAAGAGAACCCGTGAAGTAAATAACTGCCAGACCCGACCTTCTGTTCGTGTAATTATTGTTTCAGAATCCACTGTTTTCTTTGGTACGTTCACTTTGTTTGTTTTTGCTGCTTTTTGTATAATTTTTTCTGCTTCATCATATTTTCGCTGACTTATCAGCCATCTTGGTGATTCGGGGATGAACCTAAACAACAACAATATATATATATATATATATATATATATATATATATATATATATATATATATATATATATATATGCATGTACATAGAACGTATATAATTCATCTTAAATTCTTTTTCGGTTACCAATTTCCTCTTCAGGTTAAAGACATTATGAGGGCAGTATTAAAGTGTGGCTTTATTTGTCAAAAAAAACTTTCGCGTATGAAGGAAGCTGAAGTTCTATGTACAAAATACAGGGCTATCATAATAGATAAAATTATACATTATAAATCTGTATTTGTTCTTCTATACTGAGCTTTGTATGTTTTACAAACGTGAAGCTTTTCGTTCAAAAATAGTTATTGATAAATAACAAGTTTTTCAAGAGAGACGCAGTAATAGTATAAAGAAATGTAATACAGCATGCGTACGAATGCTGAAAAGGGAATGTACTCATCCGGTTTCACCGTTATGTAGCGTTAAATCATGGGGAAAGAATTACTTTCAGAATTAAGTCGTCTTAAGTGCATCTAAAGAATATATAAAAGATAGACCACTCCATGGCACACGGTGTACTGTACATATTATAAATTATATACCTACCACCAGTAAAACAGATATATGACACACGGTGCCGCGACGGCTAACTGCACATATTGCCAGTTTCTGAAGAAGTAAGCTATGCCAGATAAGTACACCAGTCCAGTTGTGAAGAAAGCGTGTATTAATATACCAGCCCATGCCCTCTTTGACGGTCCAACCATCTCAATACCTGTAAAGGTATGAAAGAGTTTTTGTGAAATAATTCGGTATGTTTTGAGGCATTACTATTTAATTAAAACTTTATCAATGTGTTTCAAAACAAACAAAATAAATCATATTGATTTGGATCGGATTAATGGGGTTTTACGCTTCAGTCAAAATTTTTCACCTTTATCGAGGCAATCGGTTTCGGTAGAGGAAACCGAAATGCCCAGAGAAAACCACCGAACTTTGGCAAGCAAATCGACAAACTTTTTTACACTACGATGTGCCCGAGCAGGATTCGAACCTAAGCGATGAGAGGCTTTGTTATCCGTTAGCGCTCACTTTAAACAACTGGGTCACCGAATGCCCGAAATTAACTAGTACATCAAAGTTTATAAAATCAATAAATTTGAACTTCTTTAAATCCGAATAATTATATTACTGGCCATCACAAATAATAGAAAATAACCAATAATAGAAAATATTATACCTCATACATTTAAGTTTCTACTGAAAACCATTGTAACTACTCCGGGCCATATTTTCTTTTAGTGCATCACATGATAGAAACTAGGTATTCCATTGGATAACACAGTAGGAACTATGAGAGCATAGTGCCGGGCACTATTGCAATTTTCAATGACGGAGTTATCTTCCATTCCTAATTTCACCAGGTGGCGCTCACGTTATTGTTTACAGACGACATGGAGGCTGTCGGACGTTTCGGAAATCAAAATTTTGAAGTTAATCAAGGTCATTTGATGCACTAAACCCATTATTGCCTCTTGTTGCGGGCACTATGAGAGCATAGTGTCCGCAACAAGAGGCAATAATAGGTAAATATGGATCAACCTAGGTCCGTTTTCTCATATAAATTATCTGCCCTTTATTTCAACGAGTTGTTTCCCTTGATGATTTTCAGAAAATCTAAATACGTTTTTGTTGTTGTTAAACATGTCGGCTGTCTACCAACACAAGGGCCTACTTCGATTGCAACTTCTCGCGAAACCCAAATAACCCGAGTTGCAATCGAACAGGGAAAAATACTCTGCAACGTCATCACTTTGACCTTTTGAACCGAGTAGAGTTTAACCCACCTACGTAGCAGGTTTAATAGAGTTAAATATGGCGGCAAATTGTAAAGAAGAAAACGTGTAAGTATGAAAATTGGAACATTTGTGACTAAATAAATGGAATTCGAATATTTACTTTTTTGATAAATTATTTTTCTATTTTTCTGCTATGAAGTAAGCATGAAAATAGGTTATTTACCGTTCTATATATCTGAAAAATTTTTTCCGGGTATTGAAACTGTGTTGAATAATGTCTGTTATTACCAGATCGACATGTGCTTACCAAATCGACCCTTGGTTTAAATTATATTACATTGTGATACAGCATAAGATATTTTGAAAATAAATTCATTGTTTAATTTTTGTCTCTACAGCCAATCCGATACCGATTTGGTTGTAGCTCAGAATTTTCAACTCCGCAAGGAATATTCATGACTTGCACGCTGACGGATATCAATAACGGGACCACAATGCTCCACAGAGGTGGGTGGGTCCGTGTTTTAGTCGGACTTATTCCAATCATGTTTCTTAACTAGCTTCATGGAAGCGTAGTGCGTCTGCAGTTAGTCCGACTTTCTTCTGACCATCTACCCCACCCCCGACGGTTTTTTATACGTTGATATATATAGATTTCTCTCATCGAATCTTGATTTCCAATATACCACAAGAAAAGTAAAACCTGCTTCTCTATACCAATTTGATCTTTTCCTCCTGTATGGTCAGAGACAAGAAAAGGTGCAAGTGTCTGGAGTATCATTTCATAAGTGGATCTATCAATACGGAAATGCATTTTAAAGTCCTTATTTGAAAAATGTGGAATGACATTCTCTACGAAGTTTGTGATTCTTGGGATATGTTGTCTTGGGGACGTAGCCAGGAACGCTAGTATCACCAGCTTTTTTTATTGTCTCAATTGATTTAACACAAGGCAATTGTTGTTGTCTAATGCCTGATCAAAAATTTCATAGGCAAAGACTTCCATATTGAAATTCTAACCTTCCTATAGAGTTTTCGTTCGATTCATTTAGAGTAAGCGCATGCGCAGAGGGTTCTAAAAATTCAACTCTACACACTCGAGTTGTTGCAATCGAAGTAGGCCAAGGTTTACTTTGTTTAATTTTTAAATAAAGTAACTGAATCTAGACATTCAGATAATACCAAATATGCAACTAAGAATGCAAAAAAAGTTTAGGACATATTGGAGGGAGAAATGTAAACTGAACTTATTAAAAGGTTATTGTTGATTTTAAAGATTTTGTTTTTGTTTCTTTTTATTCTTAAAAGAAAATGATAATGTTGATGGAAGATTCGATTTAATATGAAAAAATATTTCAGGGTGCTCCTAGCCATATGGCGGTTTATGGACCGGGTAGTCAGCCAAAAATTCTTCGGTCCATATATCACTTTTGGCTGACTACTCGGTCCATAAACTGTCATATTGCCCGGAGCACTCTGTAATATTTGTTAAATATCAAGCTCTAGCTTGACATTATTTAAAAAAAAAAACAAAATGATAACTGAAATAATATTTAACTCACCTAGTACACAACAGATCATAAATGCGCCATGGTGGGCAGCTCCTACGATGAATTCTAATACACAGAAACTGTAAAACTCTGGAGCCCATGCTACACCCAGAGCCGAGGCTAGCACAATAAAAACTGTTATAGTAAAAGTCTTTTTCCTTCCAATGCTAGAATTATTAGAATGAAAAGCACGGGTAAAGCCAAAAAAAAAAAAAAAGATCATCATTGGAAATGAAATGAGCATACATCATATTTAAAGTCATGGTTTTGCATTTACAGTAGATAATAATAATATTTTAGGGTTTTATACGCTGTGTATTTTCAAAGTGGTAACATTAAAACATGATATTTTTTTTAGAAATTTTTGAAGGACCCCAATTGATCTCATTCAATTAAAAATATTGTGGTACCTTTGAATTTTTGTTGACATGGTTCCCTTTTTATTCTGTCAAAACAAAATTATAACTCACAGTTTCAAAATTTATCCATATTTTTAGCTTAATGTATAAAACACATCAGTTTAAATTAGATAAAAGAAAATTATAAATAATGTCAGAAGCTGGAAAGTCTATTGGACCATGAAACAAGAGTAATATAAAAGTTGCAAATGTAAATAAAAAGGTTACGATTATTCAGCTAAGGTTTTGTCAAAAAACAAACCATTGCACTTACGTGTCTGAAAGTATGCCAAAAGATAAATCTCCAACGAGTACACCAAAATAAAATACCATCTGAGCATGAGATGTCTTCAATTTATCATCACACACTAGATTATTCTACAAAATAAGAAATTGCAGATTCATTAATATTACCAGTAATCCTTTCTAGAACAATAGGGATGTTTTACACTTGCTTTTGTTATTATATTTGAAATCTGTTCAAACGTTTAGTTATTTCACACATAAACATTTTTTGAATTGCGTTTGAAAAGGTTTTGATTTGTTAAAATTAACGTTCGTTTCTTTTTATTAGCAGAATTTTACATTTTTTTTTTTTTTTTTTTTTTTTTTTTTTTTTTTTTTTTTTTTTTGATTTTGTTTATGTTCTCAATCTATACAAAACATATCAAAAAGGTTTATGTAAAGTTTGTTAAACATGTAATAAGTAGAACAGTACTTTTAAACTAAATAGACTATTTACTCAATACTTACTAAAGACGTTAGAATGCCCCTCCTCCTATTAGATATGGTGGTTATAGTATAATTTTTCAGTCATTTTTATGAAAATTATTTTGCGAAAAGATGATTTTCAATAAGCCTAGGCATCCGCCTATCCGCCTATCATTAAAAACTTTTTGCGAAAGGATAATTCTCGATGAGCCGAGACATCCACCTACAGAATTCAAAATTTAAAATTTGTAATAAGAATGTTAACAATGTAAGCACTGCATTAGTTCACGGAGAAAACCATGTGCTGTAAATTTTACTCTTCACAGTTAGCGGTAACAATGGTGAGACAATCACTATTGACACATCTTCACATTCAGTTTTATTTGTCAATACAATATTGAGATTTTATTTCGTCACGTTTCAATAGGTTCACTACTCAACCCTAGGTATTAACAACATATTAATTCTTTTTAAATACATTTCGTAATTTTGCAAAGCAAATATTTTGGCACATAGGCGAAGATTAATATTTATTTGACCTCGAGTCGATGTTTCGCATAGAGGTCTCCCATAGATGTAGCCTTTCTTCTTGACATTTTCCCTTCAGGCGGATCGCTCGGTTTATTGATACCCATCAATATTACCTGAATATTAATTGTGATCGAACGACTCACTTTTTGGGATACTTACTTTTGAAGTAAACGTCTCTTTAAACACACTCTTATCATAAACCCATTCAATACATTTTACAAGAGTTCTGTTACCACCATTGTAAACAGAACTAATGTTGTTGTAGCGATACATATAACACTGGTTATACTTATGAAGACTGTTATCTGAATCCGGTATTGTCCTATTTATCAGACTTTGATGGTAGCTGCTCTGTACAGCAAACGTATCATTTGAGTAACCCGGTAATTTACATCTACAAATGATATAATGAAATAAAATGCCATTTAAAGCTGCATTAAGTTTTTCAATTTTCTGAATTTTTATTCAATTTTCTAAAAATATATATATTTTTTAAAATAGATATCCCTTGACCACGGTCCATGAGATTCATTTTCTAAAATTTCATTTCTTTTAGCTGTAAATAAACGGAACCCTCTGACCGGTTGGTCAATGTTTAACGATGGTTATTATGAGCTTGAGTCATGCGCACGGCTGCACGGAAAAACCCATGAATCGAAGGTGAAACATGACAAATTGCATTAATTGAACTTAACTAATATCCAGATGTATTTGAAATCGTGTTATGGAACCCTTACTTAGTCACAAATGGCAAATTCAACGAAGTTCTGTGTTTAATTTATCGTATTTCACCGATTTTAAAGTTTTGTTTAAATGACCCGGGTTTTGATGACGTAACCATGTTCTAATATTAGATCCCAAAATGCAGCATCTCGCTGGGTAATTACTGTGATTTCTGTATTTATTCGAGCTTTTATCGTTGAACCAAATGTAACATTTTTCATTAGGAACGTCATTTATTAGTTTAGCATCGTTTTAATTTTTTCTTTGGTAAACTTAATGCAGCTTTAAGGGGTATATCCAATATATCCAAGAATTTGTTTCTATTTTGAAGTTTGCCCATTTAACAGCTATAGAGTGTCTATAGAATTTGCTACCCTAAATATAACAACAATGCTGTAAATTCATTCGGTAAATAAAAAAATAACACAAATACCAGTTAGAACATAAAATGAAAACAGCTATGTAAGTTTAAATCTTTTTTTCAATAATAGTCATTCAGAATTACAATCTAGTAACAAACATTAATGTTGCATTCATTAAATAAAATGGTACGCCATTACACAATACATACATGTAAACTATTAAATGCAATTAAAATTTTTACCAGATCACATTAAACGTATCAAAAAATTTAATCACAGTATGTCGTAAGATTTTTGAACACATGGTCCGTTAACTATGTGATTCATTTCATCTATCTGAAGGATTTTAACATACCTGTGATCAGGCGGTTCCATAACAAAGACGAGCATCATCATATAACATCCGGTACTAATAGCGGGGATACACAGAAGTAAATAAAGTCTTTTTTGATAAAATCCAAACTCTCCCAAACTCCGTAAAATATCCTCAAAATGCATGGTGGAAGTTGAAATAAACTTTAGTTATTACGTGTAATGAGTGGCTTCGATTCTTTATTTGTTCAAATGGTTTGCTATGAATTTGCAGTAATCCCGAATGCATTGATGGTGGAGAATATTTATTTTTTCACCCGTGTAACAATCATTACGTTCAATCGGAGTGGTGCTTTCTGTGGAAGATAGGATAGTAAGTAATAATTATCAATGAAATTAAATCATGTAGAATAAAAAGTAGCGATAAGATCAATTAAAACTATAAGAATTAACACTAAAATGTGTTGTCTTTTTTTCAACTTATCCTCCAACAAATTCCGCACTATATCAACGTAAAAAACCTGCAGAAATTTCTAACACAATCTGCGAAAATTGGGGCGGGATCACCTTCGATAAATAGTGAACACCAGAGTTATAATCGCTAAAGCGGATTGAAAATCGATTTTTTTTGTGATTTAATGTCTTGGTTTTTGGTTTTTAAACAGCTTTTTATGTGTAGTAAAAAAAAAACAAAAACAAACAACTTTATTAGACAAACCGTCTTTACTAAAAAGTCAATTTTCATTTGCTATACTGATAAGTCATACCATTATATATATATATATATATATATATATATATATATATATATATATATATATATATATATATATATATATATATATATATATATATATTGAATAAGTTTTTATATGTTAAATATATTGCAGGCTGTTTCATACTTAAAACGAATCTATGAAACTATGAATGTCAAAGATGTTACATTTTACACTCGTTGTCGATAGTATCAATACATATAGCTACAAATATGCTTGATTTCGATGATACATACTTAATCCTCAAAACTGATGGTCGCGGTGGACGATCCGGTGGACATCGTAGTCGCGGGCTGCGACTCGTGGTGGACAGAAAATTTCCACCGACATCCCCCGCGGATTTTACTGCTGCGGATTAGAAAAACACCGAGGCGGGTGGAAAATCACGTATCCATTTGAGCTGTACTGTACATTTGTTCTTTTTGTTCTTTTCATATTTACAACAGCCCTGACAAAAGTGTTGTTTTTTTTAAATAATAGTGAAAGTTTTGAAAAATGATAATTAAATCGCACAATCTCCAGTTTTAATATATTTATCTTATTATGAAATCGTCAACATATTTGAAAGTATTTCAGGACTAGACGCGCTATCAGCCTGACAATCTCAACAGTATTGAAAGCAAGTAAATAATTTTACACCAAACTGCTGGTACAAAAAATAAATAAATAAAAATTTAAAAAAAAACTCTTTTTGAAAAAATATAGAAGCTATCTTTGATTACATTGGACCAAGGGAAATGTACAACCCCGGAAAGTAGAAGTGGTTAAATGGAGGTAGGTAAATGAAATAGAGCGAATGGAGTTTGTGTCTGAACTTTATACATAATTTAAAAATTAATTTTGAGATCTGTTTATCAAGCACGTGTGTGTGTGTGTGTGTGTGTGTGTGTGTGTGTGTGTGTGTGTATGTGTGTGTGTGTGTGAGAGAGAGAGAGAGAGAGAGAGAGAGAGAGAGAGAGTCTTACTTTGCAATGCTAAGCATAAATCCGTCAAGTTTAATAGTATTATTGATAAAGTACTAGTAATTTGATCATTTGGGTCATTACAGTTTGTTTATATCAAATTTATCAGATGACATAACAGGTTATTTATAACAATCTACTGTTTTTGTTTACATTTAACTTGCGCGACAGAAACAGTTAACTTCATCTAAAAGCGATGGTCAATTTGCATTTTTGTTACGAAACGACAGAATCAACTGCAAGGTTTCAAGTGATGGTTTTATGTAACACTTAGGACTATTCCCGATTCTGCCAAGTTAAGGTAACAGTTATACTTCATGTAAGTATCATTCATTGTTTAACTTTCTCTGTCACTTTTTAACAATAGTTTCCTAATAAATTCTTGCGATTGTTAAAGTGGTGCATATATACATATAAGCGGTATTCTGTGTGTGTGTGTGTGTGTGTGTGTGTGTGTGTGTGTGTGTGTGTGTGTTCGAATATAATATGATTAAAATATGAAAAATATTATAATGCTTTCACCAACGAATTAAGATTCAGAAAATTTTGACAAACTCGGTGATAAATCATGATGGCATTGCAATAATATCACAGGATAAATATTTCTTAGTCTTTGAAAGCCTGATTTATTACCTGTGGCTTTAGCAATGCTTTGCATAACTTCTTTTTAGTATAATTCTTGCATTTTGTTATACGTTTAAGAAAAGCAATTCATGTTATTAAACACAAGAGCGCTCGTACGTGTAGGAACAAAGGGAACGTACCTTATGCTTATATTAGACAAAACAGAATATAAAATGATCGTCGCTGTAATACAGACTGAAATTGTGCAAAGTTATTACCTTTTAAACGAATTCTTCAGTGTTGCAACTGTGCAGCTATGATGACAAACGATGTTTCGACATGTCCGCGGTATGACAAAATATGAAATGACTTTGTCTTAACATTTATTCTTTTAAATCATAATGTATGCATATGATAATTTTTCTGAACTTTTTTTTCAACTCTGTATGATCAAGATGATATTTGCATTTTATTGTTTGCGTTGTTCAGCATAAATGAATGCACTTGAATATTTGTTTAAAGATTTCGTTTTTTAAATCGAATTTACATAAATATTAGTGATAGCCATTTGCTCGTTTTACATATAATACATGATCATGGGTAATTTTTTCTCAGGCTCTATTGCATTAATTAATTTTTCAAATCATTTAGAAAGACTTTTTTAAAAAAAAATCGATAAATAAATTTTATTTGCTTGTTGCTCTCTCTCTCTCTCTCTCTCTCTCTCTCTCTCTCTCTCTCTCTCTCTCTATATATATATCTATATATATATATATATATATATATATATATATATATATATCTATATATATATATATATATATAGATGTAATTTTAATGTATTTAAAATAAGATAAAGAAAACAATAAAGAAAATTATATTTGATTAAAACGTTAACGAAACAACTCACCTGTCTTTCGCTCTGCTTCGCCATATATATCATACAAAATAACCTAAATAAGTCAGAGGCTTTGTAAGGTTATACCGGACAATTTTGTTTAAGATACTTGTGACTAGAGCAAATTTAAATCCAAGAACAAGTTCATGTATGTGTGAGTTGTTCGAGTGTGTTTTTGTGGTTTGTCTTATAGTAGCGCGCACTCGGAAAAAAAATTTAACGTGCTAGTTCACAGCCAGTTCGCCGCAGACAAGCATGGCATTCCACTCGTAAAGTTATCTTGCCACCGGGGAAGATACTCTGTCCGCTAAATACCGAACGTTAGACAAGACAGCCATATGTCGAAATTAAAAAGACCTTGCCTGACACGGCCTAGGTTAAAAACAAGGACTTTTTTCAAACGAGTACCTATTTGTAATATATTTCTAATTAAAAAAAACTAACCATAATTCCATTATCTATTAATTATTTATTATTATTATTATTATTATTTTCTTTAATTTTATTTTTAATTTATTATTTTTTAATCATTTTTATTTATTTATTTATTTATTTTTTTGATTGAAATCCTTTTTATAAAAACATTTCAAAAATGGTTTAAAATATTATTGAAATTTTACCGAAGACAGTTATTTTTACAGTTAAATGGTTCCTTGAATCGAACAAATATAAAGCTACATAGAGACAATTGGAATATAGATCACGAGATCATTCGAATATAGAAAACAAATAAAAGTCATGGCAATACAACATCAAGAAAAATGGAATGCTTTAGAGAAGCTTTTTCAATTTGACATTGTTTATAAAAAAATGAAAAATTTTAAAATGACAGATTTAATTTTGATTGTTATTCAGTTCTATCATTGTCGCTGGAAACAAACAATGAGATTTTAAATAATTCGACAACGATCTTAAAAATTTAGCAAATAATTTTTTTCAATGTAACTAAAGACTTGTTGAATTATTGTTAATTTTTAAGACTTCGAACAAATAACTTTTAAATTTTAAGTTACTTTAGGTAAACAAAAGAAAAAACATCTTCGGTTCAGAGTAATACCTAAACTTAGGGAAAGGCAATTTTATTCATTTGCTTATTATTTCAACCTCTTTTAAAAGTTTGTGCAACTTTGTTTGCATATTTTTAATTTGATAAACTAAAAGCTGGCATAAAAAGACGGTAAACGTTAGCGTAATGGGTAAAATGATAATTTAGAAAAAAGATAAATAGCAAGAACTAAAAGCTTTTTTAAGAACCAAGATCTGTTTGTCTAAATCTAAAATTATTTGGTTTTTAGTTTAAATGTTATGCGTATTGTTGTACAAACTTTGTATTTTTGTACGAAAATCTTGACCCTTTGCGTCCCCTTTAACAACCTTGTAGGTTTAAGATAATGTCCTCTTTAATTTGATGGTACAGTCAACTAAAGGGCAGCCTGTCTATGTTATAAAATATTTACATACCTATCTCTGTATCAATAATCTTCAAGTTTATATTTCTTGTTTTATAATATCCCAGATAACGATGTGTGTTATATATTTATTTAACTTGAGCATTAGCGTCTAAGTCAGTGTCACACAAAAAAATATTATATGACCTTGCCGGTCGCACTCTGTCAGTTATAATGTCTAAATGATGGATTGCAAAATAGGATGTAATTATTAGGACATGAATAATTTATCATTTAAAACAAACAAATGGAAAGAAAAAAAAAGAATGTCAGTTTTTATTTATGTTAAAATTTAAATGTTGAATTTCTCGATAAAAACTCGATATTTCTGCATCATCAGAACATATTGCTTGTAGGACCAAAACAAAGAACTGGTGTGAATGTTCTCTCATCTAAGAAAATTAATTTTTTAGTAGGCTGACTAACAATAGAATACATCTAAGGTGACATTTACAAAATGAAAAATGACCCAACTGTAAGACAATTATGTGCCAACAAACATGTCCGTGTACGTTTGCATTTAACATATTTAAGATATGATGATAGTTGTTACTCTCATTTGACATCTAGGTTCGGTGTTTTATTATTTATGTTGATTCAATGTGGTTTACAACATTTCGCGTCAAGAGTTGCATTGCAATTTCTAAGCTTCTTTTATATGAGCAAGCACCTACACCTTCTAAAATAAAATAACTACCTAAATTCAAAATTAGGTTTTGAAATGCTACATATTCGTTGTTAACAATCAGATACAAACCTAGTAGAATTCCATGGTTCATTTTACTCAAATGCGATATGCAATGTAACAAGTACATTCTGGCCTTAATTGACGCTTCAATATGACGAGTACATCTTGGTTCTGTATGCGCTTAGTATAACGACTTTATGACAGATGTGTTTCAAACATTCAACACATTTATTATCTTGTTTTAATTTTTATTGATTTAATTTATGATGAAAAACGTGTGACAGAAAATTAAAATTGAGCTTGTAGTGTACTTATAAAAAATTCTGCATTATTATAAAACAGCTTTCTTTAGGTAACTGATAACTCACAGAGTAACGTGAGATAGTGCCTATTGTAGCGCAGTGTTTTCATGTTGGGTAAAAGTAGTTAATAAAAGTTGTTTTTCAATGTTTGGTACTGTTATTCTAAAGAAGGGTTATAAGTATAAATAAAAAATGGTTATAATGTATGCAAAAAGAAGTAATGAAATGTAAAGTTATCATGTATTTATCCCGGATATTTAAACGGAAAACCCTTAAAAATGCGCTTGTTTCTGGATCTTGTTAACAGTTAATTAATCAATTTAATTATTTATTTAGTTAGTTAGTTAGTTGTTTTAATTTTTTCACAGTGTGTAATTTATTGATAAATAAAACGTTGTTGAAAACTTAATAACAAAGTTATAATATTATGACAGATGTGTTTCTAAATGTCATGCACATTGCTATTTATGAATTTTATCGATTTTTGTTATTATAATAAAAAAAACGTATGACTTATAGAGCTTGTAATGTTGAACACATATCGAAATATGATATTTATTAGGTACAAATAGTCATGTTTTTAAAGTTACGATTGGGAGTCTTCACTGTCTTAGGTGTTTCAGTGGATAACGAACTGTTGAAATCATGTCATGTGACTCTTAATTTTTTAAGAAATATAATGCAGTAGTATATATTGCTATTTCACCTTAAAACTTAGTCTTGGTGCAATGTCAGATAAGTTTTGAGACTTCTTATTTTCATGCACGCAGCTTTCTAGGAAAAGAGTTTGCGATGAGCATTGAAAACATCTTTAAGAAACAAACACGAAAGCAACCGAAAATGAACACATACTAAAACACTCATTAGAAAACCTTCGATATATAATATATAATAACAAAGTAGTTCTTGAAATTTTGTTGACCTATAAGGATATATTTTTGTTTTCATGCCACCCTTGATCTCAACATTAATATTACAGACAAAAATCACATTGTGACATTTCATAGCGAACAAAAGTTTATTATTATTATTATTATTATTATTATTATTATTATTATTATTATTATTATAGGTATCTTTAAAATTGCATAATCATGTTTTAGTAAATGAGTAACATTTAAAAAAAAAACTTTGCATTTTAATATTTTCTATTTAAAAAATAAGGAAATGTGTTACATATATAATGTTTTTTTTTCTGAATTGTAGGCGATTAATTTAGTATCGTAAGACTTTAAAACTTTTACAGAGTTAACTGTACCGTATATTTAAAACCGAAAATTATTTCATTAATAGTTTTCTTAATTGGTGTTAAAGAGACAGTTCATTGAAACAGAGATGTTTTTAAATCTATTGAGCCTATAAATAAAGATAAAATCTCATCAAATTTTATTCGAGAAAAGTTTAAATCATAATATCATAGTTGGTATCGTATAACCTAATCACTGAAAAAAATGCTCTGGGCTTTTTTATAAAACCTCTGTTTAGTACATTGCAGCAAACTGCATGAATTGAACAAAAGACTACCACACAAGTTGAATGCAGAAATATTTATATAATAAGATAGTATTCATAACAACATATGAGAACTATATATAGTCAATAACAACATTATTTACAAAACAGTTGCAGCCATATTCCCTGGTGTGTAAAATATCGTAAATCGATTATTTGTCAGCGTTCATTGGCTTCTTGAATAGTAAATCTTCCAATTGGCGAATTAACTTCTTGAAAATTGTATTCTCTCTCTTTGCCGGTTGAGTTTCTGAAATGAAATTTGATGGAATCTTATAAAGGAAGGTATGAAATATTGATACCTATTTTTTTAATTAAATGAGGCAGTAACCATGAAACTGTCATTATACTAAAATCAGGTACCAGTTGTTACAAAGAAAAGTTTCCTTTTAATAGTAATAATCTCCTATCGAAAGAACTTAATTTGATGTCTTTCTTAATCGCAGATTTTATCTACTAAGTAAAAGCTGGCTGTAATATTTCTGATTTATGTGATGCAGGTGCGTTTTACCAACATGATGGTGATTTATCTGTACATTTTATTTCGCCAATATTTGTACTTTTACAGTTCAGAATGTTTAGCATGTAAGGTTTTAAATATTTTCAAAGCATACAGCGATATCACATGTTTTTACATTGCATTCAAAACATAGGTTTTGATCGAAAATGTTGTTGCATATTCATTTCATTCCTTTGATAAAATTCCAAACAGAAAATGACAGCTAAAATAAAAATGATAAAAGAAGATGCTAACATGCAGTTTGATTTTCAATGGGCAAAGAAAGTAAACTATTTACAGCAGTGCATGCAGTGCATCTTTTATATATATATATATATATATATATATATATGTGTGTGTTCATTTTTAATAGAGTTTAAAATCACATTTTTCAATATATGTTTGACTCTTGAGACTCGTTTCAATGCAAGCGTTATCTTAGATGATACGACCATTACAGAATCCATGTTTTGAACTGTTCATTTACAATCTTACTTTAACCATCCATGTTTCATAATCAAGTACACTAGAACTTCAACATACCACACTTCTGACCTTTCAGCTGAATGGTATCAAGAGCAATATCACCTTGATAACCATTTCCTCTTATACCTTCTATCGTGATCTATAATAATGTTTAAAAAAATAATAAATCAATGATCATTGTATTTTCTTTCATGATTTACAGTATTAAATGCTTTCAATAAAATTGTTTTATTTTAAAGTGAAATTATTTTACTGATTTTTTTTTTTTTTTTTTTTTTTTTTTTTTTTTTTTTTTTTTTTTTTTTGTTTCTTTTCAGTTTTTAGTTTGAAACATCCTAGCGACTTCCTGCTTTGATTGTTTTAAGTTGACAATTTAACAACAAAAAATACAAATTTAACAAAACGTGAAACTTAATTAGGTTTTTTTAACCGATGATATATATATTATTTGATTAACACCATATATTATTCTTCAGTTTTGTTGTGTTGTTAATATCTACAATATTTTAGCTTAAACACTAATTTTTATCCGAGTATTTGACGTACAAGATGATCGTTTAAATTTAACGACAGTACCATAAGCGACTTTGATTCCGACTAATGCTCAGTCAATAGTTTTTAATTCAAATTCCATGTCAAACATCTTTTTCTTAAGGATAAAATATTTAACTCGCAAGTTTGTACGTAAATCAAATATCATAGTCGATGCCCGTCCAAAGCTTGGAAGAATCTGATACCAGATTTACTTACATATAACGTCTAAACAAAGTCGATTCAACTTTGAGAATTTGTGAGTGTGCTTTCCAAAAGGTAAGTGTTTTCTACGGGTATGTGGTTTTGATAACCATTTTAAAGCTGACCTCTAAAAATGAATCCTGACTGGTCGTTTAATACCATTGTTCATTTTCTCTCTAAAACCGGGAATGTAAAATGTTATCCTGAGTCGATGTTATTTTGGATAATTTTTACTTAATCCGCTGGTTTAGTTAAGTTTTAAATAAACTTGTTTTAATGATTCTGGCCTTTGTTGTTTATTTTATGAAGTAAAACTTTTTTCATTTCAAGTGTTTTGTTTCATCTAGGTATGAGAAAACAGATGATTGCCATTTAACTAGAATGTTTTGATAAGTTTATTCAAAGGTTTACCTTCAAGTCCGTTACACCTGGTATGTCAACTTCAACAAATTTCCATTCGTTTCCTTGATTACCAGACTTCCTAAAAACTTCTTGTCCATCATTTAAAAATATTCGTAGAGTGCCCATTGAACCTCCATACATGTGATAATAGAAACTCAAACAACGCTCTCTACCTAGAAGATAGAGCAACAACACAAATTAGTATAGACGATTCCCATGAATGAAACATGTTAAAATTTGTATAACATTTTAAAACATGTTGTGGAATTAAAAAGAATAATAAAAAATTGAATTATTACTTTTGAAAGAATCAGAAAACATGTTCTGAAAACGATTGGTGAACCAGAATGAAATCAAACCATGGTTACTAAATTGTTTACTATTTCCGGTTTGATTGGGAAACACTTTAGATCATGAACTAAATTTTGCATATAATGTACTAATGTGCTAATATGACAACCGACTATTATATCTTTTACAAATATATACTTATGTAACAAATTAAAAAAGAGGAAAACATGAACACAAAATCCATCTTACTTATAAACTGGTTAGTTGTAATCAGTCGATCTTTTTCACCACTATTCCTGAAAGATGTTTCCATATAAATGTATCTTGTACCATTCTGAGCTGCCCCAGGACCAGTTCCTCCACTCGGCGTGCTTCCCTTTGTAAACAGAAAATTGTTCATTATCAATATGGATTTCAATTTATTTTTTGAATTTTTAATTTTATTAACCTTTATTTAAGCATTTCAATATTTAAATGATCATTTTTAACTACCAACATTTTCGGCCCCTAGTGTCAGTGATGAGGAATAGATTTCCGACATGTGTTGATATGGCACATCAAAATTAACACATGTATTTTTGTTAAACATTTACAGACATATCCAATACAAATACCTGTCTGATTATCCAGTTCTTATCGTCGTCAGTAGCTTGAGATAAAAAGCAATCGTCACCACTCTCATATGTGCAGAGCAATGTAGCACTATCTGAAATACAAATAAATCAAACAAAGAGTATAATACATGATAGAGGCTACAAACTAAAGTCTGGTTTAAAGCAGTTATAAATAAAGTTGTATATCTGGACTTTATCTATCGTTAATTTGAGAAATATGTTTTACAATTATATTTATTACTGTCTTCACTATGCTAGAATGATTTCACTTTCCAAAAGAATTGATCAGCCGGTATGAGGAGAATTAACTTCAACTATTTAAGGCCAATGAATATTACAAAATATTGCAATATCACCATGGAAACGAAAGTTTACTTATGAATTTAAGGATAAAATACTTCGCTGTGTACCACATGCCCTCAGACTCTGAATCAATGAAATGAGATTAAACCGTTGTGACAACACAGTGATTCTAGATGAATATTATGTAAACATAAAAAATTGATAAATACCGATAATATCACAGACTTTTCCAACAAACCCATCTGTGCATTGGCAGGTATAAGTAAAGTCTGGATTCTCTTTACATGATCCGCCATTCATACATGGATTTGAAGCACAACCTAAAATGGGACAAAGCTTTGTAAGCTACATATTATTCGGGTTTTTTCTGTAACGCTTTTTTATTTTTATTCTTCAAAACAGTTAATATATACACCCAACTCAAATTTATAAAGCCAAATATCAACATAAAATAACTAAGGTCACTGAACAAATAGTAAACTACAAGACTGAGTAACTGATAAGTGATAATTTTGGTTTTATCACCAGTCTACAATGTAAAGAAATGTGGTTCTGAATATCTTATCAAGTGGGTATTTTCCCGAGATAAATTTCATCTCGACCCTAGGCTAATGGTAATTTACTTTCCATACCAGGACATTTTAAATATCACTATAAACAATTGTGCCCTTTTGTATCAGCATTAACTAAAATCGAGATTCATTGCATCGGATGACGTATCAACCAAAATGTCTTTGTATCAGATCACGAAAAAAACGCATCTTCAGAGTGTAAAAAAATAATGCCGTTTACAGCCGCTAAAAACGTCACTGATTTAAGATGAACCAATAAAAAGTAAGAAAGTGCACATATTTGATTACATACCACATACTCTTGGCTGCAGAATAATGTCATCAATAGCAATATCACTCCGATAATCTTTTCCTACTACGCCTTCAAACACAACCTTTGTTTATCAAATAAATACATTTGTATAATTTAAAATGTCTATTATACTAACCCCTTTACATTGTTTCTCTTTATCCACTAGAAAAAGATCTATATCGCCCATTTTTATATTCATCAGTTGCGTTCAAATGTTACTTACATTTATGCAATATGTTTGCAAAAATTGTAACTATTTTATATTCAATGTAAATGCGAACTATAAATATTTGCATTAAAATAAAGCTTTAATTAGAAACAAAAAAATAATTATGAAATTGATGCAAGGGTCTTATTTTTACGATAAAAATTATATTTGCCTTTATTTATATAACGTCACAATTATTTAACAATTGAACTGTTTTAAAATGGTGTTCATTGTCAGTATGAAGGAAACAACTATTGCAAGCAAACGGAATAACGCGCGTTAGCGCGTTATGAACAGTTTGCTTGCAAAGTTGTTACCTTCATACTGACAATGAACACCATTTTAAAACAGTTCAATTGTTATATTTTCGTTTAATATTTTTTAAAAAAATTATTCATTTATTGTAAGAAAAAAATTCCCATCTATAACTCATGCACATCGGGGGGAGTCCAGTAGACGCAACAGCTGAATTTAAGACCGAGAACGACACATTATTAATCCGCAATATTTTTAATGTGGGGTAACAACGGGGAGTTTTGGTTTGAAAAATTAAAGTGTTATCAGGTATTTTGATGGTATTTTCTCGATTTTTCATTAACATAATGAATTTTTTTAGAATATTGGATATAAATAATATATATATAAATCGAATATCAACGATAAATGTGTTGTTACTTGTGGACTATATTTCAGTCGAAAATCAGGTGCACCTGTGTGGCCCCATTTCAATTTCAGAGAAGTTTGGAGTAAAAGATTGCTGGCTAAATGTTGGAAGTGAAATTTGTGAATCTGAAACGGAAAGGGGGGAACTGTAGCTAAGGGATAATTTTCAATGGCCAAGCACTTGGGTTTCGAATCCGTTATATGTGAGTAGACAGGGATTTACCGAGATATTTCTTCTGGAATGTCGACATTGTTAGGCTGAGATTCACTCTTACATAATGTGCCGAGCTTCATACTCGGTATCATTCAAATGTAGACAGCAAAGCAGTGAGAAGTATACTTACTCTTTACGGCAGGTGTGGTGCAAATATCTCTCAAAGTTTAGAAAATTATCGTTTTAAGGTTAGCAAGAAGTTGTGTAGTACTTAAACCATGTATTGTACTTTTGAAGAGTTCCTATTGTATCCCTTGATAAGTTGATGATTTTTCAGTTTTTCCGATCAACAAACACAGCATGTGAAACGGACAATTTTTACTGGATGTGGCATACATGCGTGAATCTAATTCCGATTGAAATTGACATCACTTGAAATTTACATCCCGCGAGACAAAATTGATTGACAAGTTGTACCATTACACATTGTTTCAAAATAATAGGGTATATAGCAGCTTTGTCAAGGTAGGACAAATTTTTTAAAGATCCGATTGTTCAAAAAAATTTTGTGGTTTGATGGTTTTGACTGATCTGTTGTTGTCTGTTCTTTCAACAGGCCATCAAAAACACCACTCTGTTTCTCACAATGTCAATATTACGGTGAATATCAGCCAGGTGCCTATATATGTTATCAAATATTATTTTATTAATTTCTTTGATTTTACTTTGTAATATCTCGTAAATGTGTTTTTCAGTCTTGTCTCGAATGTAAACAAATGTGACGTGACAGTCATGTTTGTTTACCTACGATAATGTAGTTCCGGATTGTGTATTGCATTTTATATGTATTCATACACGGAGTGACAAAATTTTTTGGCATTCATTGTCAGTAATAATTACAACGGCTCTCAAGCTTGCAGCTATGGGAATTTCACAAGGCAAATGAAAATATATAACGTTATATAACGTTATTGAATAAACCAATGTATTTTTATATTTTTTTGCGCAAAAACTCATACAAAGTTGAAAAATTCTACCTTATAGTTTTCACTCTTTATTGGTATACCAATAACTGCTCTTTTCCAGTGTATACCCTGGTTGCCACTTTTAGTCCATAATGTCGATGTTGTATTGTCACTGACCGTTTTTATTTTCAGCGCCCCCATAGTCGCTCCATACATCTGGTAAGAGAACTGCAAACATCTTCGCATATTTTCTTGAATAATAATAACAATTTTTAAAATTACAATGATATTAATAGTAACATAATCATACAGTGAAACTTAAATGGATTTTGTTAGTATTTTTGAGTATATTAATTATCATCTGCGATTTTGAATTTGAAAATTTTACCAAATAAAAACTTTTCATATTATATAAACATTCAGCGAATCGGCAGCAGATAAACGTTCTTTAGTGCCTAAACTTATCCTTTATTCATGTTGTTGGTACATTTTTGACATTATTATTATTATTATTATTATTATTATTATTATTATTATTATTCATTTAAAGAATCTTATATCAAAATAAGCGGTACTTCATAAATTCAGCAATGTTTTAATAGATACACTGACGAACAGTATAGCACTACAAAACAGTATTAGTAAATTCACATGCGCGTCTTCAATCATTTCAGATATCTAATGTTGTATTTACGTTATTTTAAATGTTACAATAGAAAGGTTTTATAAATTAGCTTATGTTTTTGTTAAATGTGTAAACATACTTGTGAATTTAAAAGTACTTATTAAACCGTCAATTTCGTTAGGTTGTATATAGGATGTCTCCAAATACACATATTTCACGCCCTCTGCAGCACCATTAGGCCCGGTTCCACTTGAAGGGGTAGTACCCTGGTCAAAAAAATGAAATTTATTCATAAATTAACGATTATATAATTGTAAAATGTGCTCTTATAAAACCAATTTATTTTTAAAAATACTTCAGAAAATGCTCAAAATAATATTGGATGCGTAATTTAACCACAAATACTTCACGTGAGCCCGATTTAAATATGACGTAGCTATAACAAGAGTGGAGTGTAGTGGAGTAATGGTGTTTTACGCCCCGGTCAGTTCTGGGATGATGGAGGAAACCGGGAGTGCCTGGAGAAAACCATCGACCTTCGGCAAGCGAACTGACAAACTTTCTCACAATAGGATCTGTCCCGAGATGGATTCGAACCAAGGCGGTGAGAGGCAATATGATCTGTAAGCCCGCGCTTAAGACCACTCGCCCACCAAGGCCCCCCCCCCCCCCCCCCCCCCGTAGCTATAACAACTCATTTGAAGATATTCATAAAATAAGGCACGTGCGCCAATCCCTTTTAAAAATAAAAATTAATGTAAAAAATAATATGTCCTACCTTAAAAAAGTTTTGGTTTTATATACTGACAGCTAATAAGACCTTTTATTTTCATTAAACCAACATCTTAACTGATCAAATTTCCAACAAAACAAAAACAAACAAAAAACAACTACTGAGACCAAATATTATTAAATGCCTGTCTGTTTCTAACTAAAATTAAAATATGTTGTTCAAACGCAAATTCAAACAGAGACAATTGTAAACCCACATTCGTTCAGATTGGTGAAAAAAAAATAATTAAAAAACTTATTCAATGATATACACAAACCACTCTTTTTTAATTTCTAAAATCCCCGCAATGCTTAGTTTTCAATTTATGTTTTGGACTGTTATAAAGTAAGTGGAGAGACTAAGGCTTACTAAAGGTACGTAAGCAATAACTATATCACTTGTAATTTACTTAAGCGATTGTCCTAAGTCAGTGACATTAGTGAATCTAACATGTGTTATATTCTTAACAAGTACATATATTTAATTGAGTTCTTTTCTTGTTTATTCTTCACGAATACAGCCGTTGAATAAAGGTATTTGTTTGAAGTTATTACCAAACATTCATTGAATTTTTTATTCTTGCTGATGATTTTAAAAACAAAGAGAAGTGAATCTATCAATATACCTGTCTAAATCTCCATAACTTCTTTCCATTATTATCATGCTGCAAAAATCCCAATGTACCATCTTCAAATGTAGAGGTTACTGTCAGATTGCCTATATAATATATTTTAGAAATTTAAAGGTTTTTTCTGTTATGGTATGCGGTAAAACAGGTACTTAGACAAGAAACAAAAGAATGAACAAACTCACAAAACAATTTCTATTAAAAGATGTAATCCGATTATGTAAAGTGTCAGTTGATGAATAATTCAGGAATAAAAAGTAATGTGTAATGCGCAACTACTGTTTAAGTCTAAATGTATATGACAGTGAGTTTTCATAGAAAATCAAAAAAACTTGAATTAAGTTATTTCTACTTACTTGAATCTAGTTGTTACTAAAAATCGCTATGCGCATAACCGAGTACCATAAAATATTTCTTTAAAAAAGAAACTGTTGCTACTACGGGGGAACACGTTGGAAAACAAAGCAAACAACGTAACCAAAACAGTTTAAGTTACGACTGGACTGAAGGAAGTGAAACATACCAAGATAGATAAGCTTTATTGGATTTTCTTAGAATATTAATAATAATTCACTGTCACAAACACTGTAACTCCAAAAAGTACTTTACAGGTAACCAACTCCTACAGCAGTATACAAGGAGATATTAATGCAAAGTTTTTATTTTAAAAAAATCTATAAAAACTGCTGTCAGCGACCATAAAAAACATAATATGGCTCCAATAAACTTATGTTTTAATTGTATAAACCAAATTCTATCCAAATCCCTATAGTATTAAAGAAAGAAAGTGACCCAACTTAAATTGAAGTCTGAAATGTAAAACATATTCAAGGGTATTATATATTGGCCTGAACGTTTTCTTAAAACCTCGTCTCCTTCATTCATTAAGGAGAATGTTGAAATACGAAAGCTTTTTCGCTTTATTTATTTATTTATTTTTATTATTATTATTATTATTATTATTTTTTTTTTTTTTTTTTTTTTTTTTTTTTTTTTTTTTTTTTTTTTTTTTTTTGACAAAAACTATTTTTATTGGCCTGGTTGATTAGTCAAACTAACAAAAGAGTTAAATTCGGACCTCTTTCCTGTATTCCAAAGGCAATAAGATACAAAAGAAAATTATTAGGAAGAACATGTATACTGTACCAATATAATCACAGATAGGTCCGTCATAGCCGTGTGCACATGAACAAATATAGGAGTCTCCAGTGGTTATACAAGATCCACCATTAAGACATGGGTCCGAGTCACAGCCTGCAGATATAAAATCACACAAACTAGAATAAGAATACGGTTGCTTGGTTCGAAAGATCGATACTCTGATATTGTAAAAGTGTATGAAAATGTGAAAAGACCTTCGAATAAACAGTATGTGAAGCAAGGATTATTTTAAATTTAACTCTTCCAGAATTAGATGCTTTTGCTAGTTCAGAATTTTAGAATGCCCAGTGTTAGTTTGAAAATTACGATAGCTTATATTTAAGAAATAAAGTAATTTTCCAATATCTTTATGAACTTGCAAAATATAATGGGGTGTCTCAAATTTTTGCATAAAAGGCGAACAGCCCATTATATTTTGCAAGTTCATAAAGACATTGGAATATTATTTTATTTCTTATATTTACAATATTTATTAAAAATAATTTATATTCTACTCACATTTTTCATGTAATTTCGAAAACGGTTTGGAAATGCACTGCTAGTGCACCTTCTCTGAAAAATGGGTCGTCCCCGTCATTCAAAAAGAACATTTGACATCTGACCCCGCTCACATGTAACTAGCATTTGACATCTGACCCCGCCCACTGATCAATCTAGATATGAATTATTTATTAAATTGGATAAAATAACAACAAACATGAATTACATTTTCAAGTAAAAATTGAATGAACAATTATTAAAAGATAAATTTTTAAAAAAAAAGATGGATGAATGGATGCCATTGAAAATTATATACGTCAATTTAGAAAACGTTTTCCAGCAATCCGCGGTTAAAAGTGTATGACGGCACTGTTCGCACGTGGAGCATTGTCTTTATGAAGTTGCAAAGTATAGTCGACGTCAAATACTTTATTGAAACAAAAATAATGTCATTGTAAATATTTAAGAAATGGAATTTTACTTTTTTTCCTACCATGAAGTCATGGAGAGAACGAGAATGGCGCAAATTTAATGAAGTGCGAAGCACTTCATGTTAATTTGCGCCATTCTCGTTCTCTCCATGACCTCATGGTAGAAAAAGGTAAAATTACATTTCTTATATTTACAATCTTTCCAAAATAAACGAAAAACACGGGGGTTTTTCTGGATGGCACTTAAATTAACTTGTTAACCAACTCTCCGTGGCTGGATGCACATCATTTGATAGAACAGCAATTGGATCTGACAGAACCGTAACTCCGCCCACTCTGATGTAACTTGACGTGACTGACGTGAGCTCCGCCCGTACCCGTCTCCAGGTGACGGAAAAATAAACATAATCCCTCAGCTTATCGTTAATATTTTATTTCACTTAAAAGATTATCAATGGTAAGAGTCACATTTTCATATTAAAATTAAACGAACAACTATTAAATGCTGAATTTGTAAGCATTGATGGCTGAATGGAAGACAACGAAAAACCCAACTGCGGATTTATAATTTGTGAGCTTTGGCTAGACTGCGTCACACAGTGGAGCGTGCGCGACTCTCTCCATAAAGTTATGGAGATAGTCAGGAAGACCTGTTTCATATAAGGAAAAGTACTGCGATTGTAAATATAACATCATTATTTTAAAGCCGGGTGATCCGCCTATAAGAAAAATGCTAAGAAAGAAGGTTGCACCTTTGGCAGACTACTATACGCAACACTGACTCGAGGCCAGTCAAATAAATTTTTGTCTAACGTGCCTTTTTAGGCAAAAAAAAAATTGAATGTGAAGATATGGCATTGGTCAGATTCTAAGTTACTTTACAGGTAATTGTGAAGACTAAATTTTTTTGATTATGAACTAAAGTAGCGCCTACATTAAAATGATTTTTATGCATAACTATGTTGTTTTGTATAGTTGAAATTCAATAGGAAACGCATGGCTATTGACAATTGGCCTGATAATAGACCGTAACGTTGTTACATACATACGACATGTATTGAAACTAGTTTCAATTATGTGTTTAGATGAGCAGTGCATGATATAATTAAGTTATTTGTTGATAAAGTATACTGCATTTAAATGGTAAAATTATTTTAAAATAAAGGAACTATCCTTTTTTAAAAAAAAATTCAACAAATTTCAAATTTTGTATTCTATAGGCGGATGCCTCGGCTTATTGAGAATCAACCTTTGCTGAAATTAGGTGAAGGAAATATTATTAAATGAATTATGAAAAAACACTGATTTTCTTTATTTCATGAGATTCATGTTTACAGCTTATTATTTAAATACTTGTAAAATAAGGGATTTAACTCTTACTTTTACAATTACTCTTGTGTAATTGCATCCATACACTTTTATATACATGAGCAATAACTGATAAACAAAAGTCAATTTGTGTCTTTGATCTAGCTCGTCAAACTTATAACATTAAAATATGCAGACCTTTTTTCCAATGGAAGTAGTTAGATAAAGTTATGAAGAATGGGGAAAAACAAATTTAAAGTCGTTCTACCTAGTCACGGACAATGATTGATTTCAGATTGCTGTTACAGGTACAAATACGTTGAATTTTTTGGAATTTTATTTTTCTTTAACTTTATTTTAAAAGAACAAATACGAGATCACTCCTGGTTTGTCCAGAGATACATTTACTTACCACAGCGTCCAGGTCGTAGAATGAAATTATCAACACCGATATCAGATCTATAGTTTGATCCAACAACGCCTTCAATCTCAACCTGCAAATAATTATAGTTTTTGTTCAGATTTTATCCAAAGAAATGGCGAGTTTTATTAGTGACAGGTGTAGACGCTTACCCTTCCGGAGAAACAGCTTCACTTCCTTGATATGAAAGTTCACGTGTATTACTAAATCGACCAGTTTTTAAAGTTTTGTTTTTTTTTTTTTTTTTTTTTTTTTTGGGGGGGGGGGGGGGGGGGTTGTGATTTGGACACAGGCTGGCATGTTCGTGTGATTTATTTTATCCTTAATTTACATTATGATTTTTTAAAAAAAAAATTCATGAATAAATTTGTATCTAAAAAGAATTATGTTTTTGTTCACATGGACAATAGCAGACTTAATAAATGTGTATCTGTATGGTCTGATAGTTTTAAACATTCTATAAGAAACTGGAATAAGCTTCTTTATGATAGATTAGTATCTCTTGGATTGCATGATTACTGTGATATCTCAATTCAGATGGATAGTAAAGTATTGATTCCTCTGGTTTCCAATGGAAATATGGATAAATATATATCTGACTGGTACTGTGATCTAAATCGTGATAAAGCTGTTAGGGGTTCTGGTGGAAATAAGTTAAAGACATATAACACATATAAACTTTGTTACGATACCGAACATTATGTTAAAACATTATTAACGCGTACACAGCGGAGTGCCCTGGCCAAATTTAGATGTGGCACAGCACCAATCAGGATCGAAACAGGAAGGTTCGAAGGACTAGCATTGGAAAACCGAACATGCATCCACTGTGTGGACTGTGTTGAATCAGAATCACATGTGATATTATATTGTGAATTATATGATGACTTAAGGTCTCAATTATTTGAGGGTGCCAGAAATATTTGTTTTAATTACGGTTTTAATTTTGATTTTTTAGATGATTCGACTAAATTATCTGTGATTCTAGCCCGTAAAGACATGGTTAAAAATAGTGCCAAATTCTGCAGTAATGTTTTAATGTGACGTAGAAGTTTTTTATATAAATGATTTTATATGGGTTACATCTATGTTTTATATATTCAATGTCATTTTATGTGTTTATGTGTATTTTATAGTCTCTTATAACTCTTTTAAGAGTGGCATGTGTACACTTTTTAGATAATATGTACATGTATGTACATGTATTTTACTTGTATGTATATATGATGAGACTTTAATAAACTATATTGTATTGTATTGTATTGTATGTTTTGTAATCTATTGAATTTTTGAATTTGATTAATAATAACGTCTTATATAAAAGTTGATGGATGAACTTTTTTCCCTGGGGATAGTCCACGTGTTCAACTGAGTAAGTCGGTTTTAAGTTTTTTACTTTGCTTTTTGAGATTGTGATTTGGACATTAACTGGTATGATTGAGTTTGATTATTAACGTATTCATATCGCAAGGCCAACTTTTACAGTACTGTTTTGCAAATGTCAAAACAAATCTTAATGGTTTTGAATGAGGACATCAGAAAGGTAAAATTGTAATGTTAGCGGAGAAAATCTCTATTTACTCACGCTCTTTAACGCAAAAAAACATTATCTGTCAGGCTAGATTAGTAAGCGTGAACGCTTCGTACTTTAAAAGACATGACATCGACTTCTGTGTTAATTGTTTTTATCAATTGTCTTCGAGAGAGAAATTTTTTAGTTTTTATAAAATTGCATTAAGATGAAAATAACGGAAGTGGTTAAATTATCTGTTTTATTTCCGTTCTGTTGTTCAAAAAGTAACTAAATTTACAAAGCATTTGGTCTTCAGACATAGTCCAATAAATAATATTAAATCTTCAGGAATGAAAAAACACTTAGATCATAATCAGATTTTTCAGATAGCAATGTAAAAACAGCCATCAAACCCGCTATACCCCTTATTTCAATTTAACAACTCATTGTTAATTCAAATATTAAAAAATAGAAATAAACAGGATTCAAACTTTATCTGGTTTTCATGTTTAATAAAGGGCTCACTTTATAGTCAAGATTTGTTCAGTTATATCGAAGAGATCAGGTCAGATTTTTTATCTATCAAACTTTTCGGTCTCAGTGTCACTGATGAGGAATGAATTTCCGAAATGTGCACATCTGGCACATCAAAATTTAACTGGTATTTGTTATATATTTACTACCCCTGAGCGGGTACCGCTGCTGGTGGAGTAAACTCCCCGAGGGTATCCATAACGCAGTAGGCAGTACTTTGTGCTGTCAGAAAATGTACCATTTAGCTAAATTTTCAGCCCTCTAAAATTTGAAATTTATTTAAAACTAAGGTTTGTTCCCTCATGCAAAGCATTCCTTAGCTTGTTTTGGATTTATATAACTTTTGGAACTTTAGATTCATTATTTTCAACTGTTTGGCTTTCGGCCTTAGTGTCACTGATGAGGAATGAATTTTCGAAATGTGCACATCTGGCACATCAAAATTTAACTGGTATTTGTTATATATATAAAAGACAAATTAATGTTATAAACATAACCAATCACTTAAACAAAACGATTCTTTTTCATATATTTCAAAACATAATTAAGAAAATGCATTGTTTTGTTTTTGTTTCGTTTTCATATGACAATATGACCAATTTTCTCACTCAGGATTTTGATATTGACCGATTTGACAAACATCTCCTGTAGTTATTTTTAACATATAAATACTTGTTTTTATGGTTTATATTTTTACATACATTTAAGCTTGGCACTGGTGGTAAATCTATTACAGCTTTGTGCCAATCTATTCCCTGATTGCCTGATTTTGACCACACTTTTGCCGTTAGTTCACCACCGTTTTGAATAGTTTTAACGTTTAAAGATCCCATATCAGGCCCATACATGCTATAGTGGAAAATCAAACAACGTTGTCCATCTAAAACATTGATAAATAGAAAAAAATTAGAAATGGAGAAAATATTAACATTTTCCAAAATATTTTTAAGTTTAATTATGCCAATCAAGGTTAGGTCTTCAACAAATCAATACCATAACTTGTTATGTAATTTTTTAAAATTTTTCATAACAAGTCCATTGATTCTGATTCTGATTTAAGACATGTCTGCTGATTTTGTCACCGAGTTTGTGACGGTGAAGTAAGCAAAGTTTTCATAGAAATGATAAGAGGATTTAACACGTTAAAAACAAGGAGAATTGGGAATTCTTTTGCAAATACGACATAAAGCAGTAACAAAAACATCACTTCCGGTGTAAACATCATCATTTTTACATCCCCGTAGCAACAACAGTTTCCTTTCTACAAAATATTTCATGGTAATCAAGTATGCGTATAGCGTTTTTCTGTTACAACTAGACTTAAATAAGTGGAATTTATTGGATTTTCTATGAAAATTTTGCACAATTCACTATCACAAACACAGTGAGAAAAACAGTTACAAAACAGTAAGTACGGAAAATTAACTAAGCTATCATTTAACTGGTAAGATCATTGGTAAGATCAATAGTCAAAGACTAAAGGATGGACATTGCCAAGTTTCCATCATAGCAACAGTTTCCATCATAACCGATGGAAGTCCAAAGTCAAAATGTTAAAAAAGTGACCTCATAATGTGTATAAATTTGCCTAACTTCCTCTTACATCAATTATATTGTACGGTTAATGTTGACATAAATTAAGTATATTTTGGCAGCTGCAAGTTTTGTTTAAAAAGGAACTGGAAAAATTGTTAACTTACCTGGCAAGTCTCGTAATGTATTTATCAGTCTTGCTTTGGAATCTTTAGCAATAAATGATGCCTCCATATACCTGTAATAGTCACCTTCAAAAGGACCTGTTGGACCTGTGCCAACCGAACCAGTAGCTTGCTGAGAAAAAAAAAAACAAAATGAACAGATATAAAAAAAAATTTATATAAAAAAATTCAAGAAAAAACTACTGTAAAACATAATATAAAGTACAAGAATGCAATCAAAGAATATGATGTAAGCCTCCCACCATGCTGAAGACAGTACCAAAGGTCATCAAAAATTATTGATTTATGATAACAACATGTAACATATAACTTGCTAGTAAAAAAGGAAAAGAAAAAGAAAATAACAGTCAAAATTAAAGTATTGAGTGCTCCAGTACAGAAATAATTTCAAATATTACATTTTTTATGTTGCAAAGCAATATTTGACCAAAAACACAAATTAAATTTGCGTATTTTTTGTAGTTGTTGTAATGTTGCATCAACAATTAATTCAATATTTGCAACTAGAGCAATTAAACTAATATTGTAGGACTTGTCAAGGATCAAGTTCGTGTGTTTGTGAGATATGTGAGGTCGTATTATGATCTCACTTGTACTAGAGCTCACTAAGGGCGACTTTTTAAGGTGTTAGCTCACCGATTTATTATGTTGCAGACAAGCACACCACTCTCCCAGTCACACTTCCCTAATACCGGTTGAACCAGTCGCTACTATATCCTAATTCAAAGCGCAACGCGAAGAAGTACATGTATCCCAAATATTAAAGTCTTATTTATTACAAGGCCAGCTTTCGAACCCCCGACCTTTTTCTCTTGCGGAAACTTAACCACTGAGCTTCAAAGTTGGTCGTAGTTTGAATGTACAGATTTAGTCAATCAAAAATATAATCTAAATATTTTATTCTATCTGAAGCAGACGACGAAAATACTATCAGCTCTTCGGTTGATCAGGTAGAACTCAGGTGTGTACTATATATACTTGCCTTGGTTGTACAATTATCATTTTCTACTTTCCGTTTTAATGTTTTCATAAAGAATTACACATAACTTGATAGTATTAATGTACTTACTGCGGTTATGTCCCAGTCTATATCATCAGTATAGTCGTCTTCAAGGAAACACGGTTCATTAGGTTCAAAATTACATGTAAATGTTGTTTCGTTTGCTGTAAACAATTATGTAGGTCATGTAATCACATTTCTGTTTGGAAATTATGGCTTGTTACAAAAATAATAGAAAAGCGGACATTTTTTGGAATCAAGTGAAAAGTAAGTGCACTGCAGCAATACTTTTTCGCTTTTACTTTCAGTGCCTGTCCCAAATCAAGAAATTCATGGAGAAAACACAAGACCAGCCAGTATAACATATACTGTATGTTGCTATTATTTACAAAAATATGTTTGAAACTGATATGCAACAACAACCGTTTAAATTTGGAATCGGTCCTTGATTTTCTTTGAAAATGAAAAAAATATTTTATCATCAAAAAAATTATTTAACTTACTTGCAGTTTCACACAGCTGGCCTTTATAACCATTAACACAATCACATGAAAAACTCATTTTATCTTCAGAAGCTATACAAACACCATCATTCATACAAGGGTTAGACAAAGTGCACGGTACACCTGTTCAAAAAGAATCAAAACTATGAAAATCTTTTTGCCCAACAATCTTCTAAATTTTTTTATTTATTCAATTTTTTGGATGTTCTTATATAGTAATACATTTGATTTACAAACATTTCTTTCTCTAAAACTTTAATTTGGAGAATTTGAAGAAAATTGAGAAAATAAGAAAAAACTTGTCTAAAAAGTTTACTTGCTTTCCATCTGTTCAATATGCCACGTTTACGATAAACGTTATGAAAAACCTTTTTTTATGACCCCTTTAATTGTGTCAGAAAGACGTCAGATAATTGCATTCTATGATTCCATGTTAAATTTAATGTCATTGAGTATTGTATGGTGCGCTAATATCAACTGTTTCAAGAATAGTTAGCCAAAAATGGGATGTCGCACTAACGAGAGAGAGAGAGAGAGAGAGAGAGAGAGAGAGAGAGAGAGAGAGATTTCATTACCACAAGGTCCGGGTACTATTACAACGTTGTCAACAGCTTTTACACCTCCGTTGCCATATTCACCTTCAAACGTTATCTGAAATTATAACGCTTAAACATTATGTTTTGCATCTTTTTAAAGGTACAACATTTGAAATGGCATTAATTTCAAATCAAATACCGAATACATAATTATGCATCGAAACGATATCATTCTAAAAATAAAATATAAAAATTTTCAATGTAAACAAGCAATGTGGATTATACAAAACATGACTGTCAAAAAGTTTCATAAAGAACAAAATTAATAAACGTCAACTAAAAAGGCCACAAAAGGGTCATTCTCACCTTTAATCCGTTGACTTTAGGAAAATGGACATTGGCTTTTTGCCATGTATCGTTTTTCTCAGTTTCTAAAGCCTCACGGCGTCCTTCAAAATCGGTACTCTCGTAATATATCTTGATAGAACCATGTCTTGCTGCGCTGTTGTAATAATCGAATGTCAAACAGCGTTCTGAAGCTAAAACATAAACAATGATTATAGACTAGCAAGCCTGACAGGTGATGTCATGTTACATGTGGTGATTAGTAGTTAAAACTATGCTTCCACAAAGATGACTAACTGTAACGAAAAGACTTTGATTGAAATTAAAAAGCAGCTTGACACATTTTTAGACAAAAATGTTAAAACTACGTTCGTCTTTGAGTTAGCGTAATCAATTTCGAAATAAACTATGTTCGGTCAGAATGTTATGTTAAACGTATTATTTTTCTCTAATTTTTCTAATCTCGTTTTTAATTAGTTGCAAATAAAACCATAATTTTTATCGCCCAGACCAAAGTCTTCTGTTGAAATGTTATTTTGTGGAGCAATACAATTATATATCTCTCGAAATCAACATACATGTAATTTAACTGTATAACACTGTTTATCTGATATTTATCTTTATCTCAAAACAAATATATTAGCAACGATGATGTGTAAAATAATCATAAATTATGCAGAAAAAAAGGGCAAAACTGCATGAAAAAGTTATTTATAATCCACATATAATTAGATGTAATTACACAAAGCTGAAAGCAAATGAATGTATACTTCCTAATCTTGCTAATTCAGACAAATGGAAGCTGTTCTAATCAACTCAGTATAGTAATTGATAGAAAAGAGAAAACTGAAACGCTTACAAAACATAAGTAGGCCACAACCCTGAAATCAACATTTCAGTGTTGAGTTACGACGTCTTCCTTACATTTTTTATACAATATGAAATAATATTTGGATCAATTATTGCGCTTTTTAATCAATTAAATTTAGAACTGACTACATGTATATAAACTTGATCCAAAAAATAATTAGCGCTTTTTAAACAAACTTATTTAGAACTAACATAATAAATTTGATAAAGTAAAACAAATCAGGATACTATTTTGTCGAAAATGTTACCTTCAAATTCAACATCCGAAACCATTACAGTTGGCTTTGCATGATTAGCTACCCTTGCAAACACACCAGAATCATTTGCTACGACACTTCCTTCTTTCTGTGTGATTTAAAAAAAAAAAAAACATTGTTAGTTGTTAAAGTGGAGATATTTTTCTTTCAAGAGATGAATAAGATGATTGTAGAAAAAGAAAAGGTTGTTTGGAAAATTTGCTTGAAACAAAATGGATTAAAAATTGACTAATATGAATATGCAGTTTAAATGCATACATCAAATTACCCAACTATAAAATAAAGCATTATATAAAATAGCATTAAATGACAGGATGTGGTTTTCTTATATTCTAGATTCATTTCGTTTTTCCTGAAAAGTTCTGGAGTGTTCTTGAATCAAAAGTTCTCTTTGATTCTAAAAGTGTCCTGAATTATAAATTGTTTTAAAAATTATCTTGCTTTTGTCTAATAATTCATTATATCTGGATTTGGAAAGTAAATGAATATTAAGTGTGTGTGTGTGTGTGTGTGTGTGTGTGTGTGTGTGTGTGTGTGTGTGTGTGAATCGGACAGAGAAACACGCTATGAAGACTTTTTCTTTCATGAGGAAGTAAAGTTTACATAATCCAACTTTTAATAAAATATGTAACACTCTGGGGACTCTCCAAAGAACAAAAACCTATAATTGTTACCATCAGTAGACCGAATACTAGTTCAAAGTCAGTTTGATAATAATTGATGCAATGTAGATATCGTAGGTCATATAGACACAGAGGAATTTTATTGTAAAGAATAAAATATCATATACAACGATGTTGAAATTAAAATTGCAAAAACAAATTTAAACTTACCAAGATACCCTTTTTTCAAACAAATATAAAAAAGATGGTAAGCTATGCTCTCTCTCTCTCTCTCTCTCTCTCTCTCTCTCTCTCTCTCTCTCTCTCTCTCTCTCTCTCTCTCTCTCTGCTTAATTAGACCTATAAGTAACTTCATATCATTGCTTATAGAATTATTTAACATATATTTATGTGAACATTTTAAATTATGTTTTGTATTTCTTGCCTTGTCAATGGTCCATTTTTCCACATTTCTGAGAAAACAATGGTCACCGAAGTCCAACTCAAAATCACAAGTAACCGTAGCATCAGCTGAAAGGAAATAAATTTTTGAAAGTTTAATATTAACGGTAAGTACGGTTTAACATTTCTGATATATTATATAGACCTCAACAACATTCGCAAAGTTTTAATAAGTTTTATTGAAGTTTGTTGAAATTTCAATCAAGTGCTATACTTGTTTTGAGTCAATTGATTTTTTAACCAAATTTTCAGTTATTTATTTATTGTAAGCTGAATAACAAATCTCAGCTTCTTAAAGCTAAAAAGAAGAAAAACTAGAAAGAGAGCACAGAAAAACACGTACGAAGATTAAATATTACATAATAAGTTTGAAACTTTAAGATATATTTAAAATTGTTTCAAGAAAACTTATGTTGACATAGATACAATCATTTTACCTGTTACATTGTCGCAATTAACACCTGAGTACCCAGGTGGACAAATACACTTATATGTAAAATCATTGTTGCCTTCCTCACATTTAGCGCCGACTTTACATGGCATACTAAGACATCCTAAAAAATCAAATCCTGGTAATAATAGTTGCAAAGTTGACGACGACAATTGTGATGGTGATGATTAATTTCAAATTGTTTATTGTTATAAAGTTGTTGTCTACTTTCAGTAGAAACCATTGCATGGTTTTGTCGACGCCCGTCTAAAAACAAGTTTATTTGATATCACTTATATCGAGAAGTCACACCAGCTATAGGTGAAGTGGCAGAAATTGTGCAGTGCGCTTATGGAAAAGTACAAGGAGGGTTCTTTAGCGTGCCCCGCCTGCCCTGACATAGGACATCGGCCTATTTATTAGGTTTCTTCTGAAGTACTACGTAACTTCCATTTTAAAATACCGAGTGCTGAAAGACACAACAGTCACTACCATTTTTCAATTCTTGGTCAGACTCGACATACGAAAACTCTACCAACCGAGCTACCGTAGTTGTCCAAAGACAAAAGTAAAGTTTGCGCCTGTAATTTAAGTTCTTTCTATTGTTGCACATGATTGTTAGTTCCTCCTGGGGGCTTGACCCAATATATTAACTTAGTGGGCCGCTATGGTTCTCTTTCGCAATATGGCCAATTGTTCTATCCCTATATGTTGCCAAAAGAGCACTCTAATCTAAAGCAGATCCTATTACTTACTATAGGAATAGAGAAAAAGTTATGAGAAATGGTAACATAAGTGGAGGCAAAAGTAAAGATTGTAATATGAGCCGATAGAAATCTTGTAAACACATGTTATTCATAAAAAAGCTGATCATATGCGTAATTATCTCGCTTGTTCTGGAAAAGCTCTAAATGTATATATGTATAAAAATATGTCTTGGTGAATAACTATTATATTTCGATGAATATTTCTCCTACAAGGGTGGTGTAAATATAAACAACAATTGAACACAAACATACGAGTCAAAATCACGACCTTCTCCCAAAAAGTAAAAACTTTGAAACCAGCCAATACAGTTATACAACTGAACTTTAATCAAGGGAAAGCTCCTCCTAACAATACTTTTAATTATCACGAAAGTGCCTCGATATTATTTGAAGGATATTTGTGTTGTTTTGTAATGATTGGCGTTTGTTTTTCGTTCTTGTTTTCAAAACTTTTCTCAACGATAGCTGACATGTGGCGCATAAGGCATAGGGGTTGATTATAAAAATCCAAATATCAAATAGAATAGTGCTTATGTTATTCGATGGAAAATATTAAGAAATAATTTAGCAACATTAAACTATTTATCTGCATCTTTATTAATTTTGTTCTCTCATATTGTTGATAGAAACATTTCCGTCCACTGATAAATTATAACGATTTTCTAAGAAGACATAGAATACTAAAGTGAACTGTTTGTTCAAGCACATCGGATACATATATAAAAATGATCTGTTTATCAAGAATGGATGTGCGTAATGTTTTTTACGCCCACGTCAAGGTTCTCACATATATATATATAGGCGGTCGGTTCTTAAGGGTGGAGAGAAAACCAACGAAAACCAACGAACTTCCGCAAGAGAATTGACAATCTTTCTTATGCTAAAATCTGCTTGAGTGACAGTTGTGAACAAAGGCAGTACGAAACATGCCTTCCATAAGTGTGACTTTCGGACTGTCCCCTCTTTTTATAAAAAAGATAATGATATAACTTAATTGAAATTATTCTTGCCGAAACCTTGAACCTTGAATTTCACCACTTTCATATATATTCTATCGAATTAAATAACATTTGTTTTATTGTTGTTACCAGATTTGAAAGCTGTGACTTCTAATCTAAACCCATTCCCCGGGGTCCTACCACTGGCATATATGCTATCTAATCCAATCATCATCTCATTAGCCTCTTTATTGATCACATGAAAATATTCTGATTTTGCATCAGGCCACAACCATCCACATCTTCTGCAAAAAAAGTATATATATTATTTTGAAGTCGCATATATTAAAAATAAAGAAAACATTTTCGAAAGTTAAAAAGGCCAAATTAATAAACTTGTGTTCATATATTACATATACCTCTCTCTCTCTCTCTCTCTCTCTCTCTCTCTCTCTCTCTCTCTCTCTCTCTCTCCACACACACACACACACACACACACACACACACACACACACACACACACTGGGCACTTACTTTATACCAGGTTCTCCTATGAGATTCCCGTGTAATTCTAGCCAATGGTAACAACGGTTCCATGGCGATGTCGTATGAGCCAAATCAATCTCCAATATCGACACTTTTATTCTGTGGTCCTTTGGTGCCTGTATTAAATATACACATCATTAAATTGTCATGAAAAATTACAAAGTCTACGTTTAGAGAAAACTGAATGAAATTTAAAAAGTTTGGATGTAGATGTTCATCACATACAAAATTTTACTGATGACAATGACTTCTATGAGACACTTTAAATCTAAATAACTATGTAACAACTATCCCAAATAGTGCTAGTGTACTAAAAGCTGGTCCAAACATCTAAAATATGTAAATATATAAATTACTTTAGAATATTAATTACATATAAGATATATTTAGTGGATTTTTTAACCAAGTTACTGTTTTCATCTGATATGGGCCCAAACGAGTTTTTTTTATTTTAGCTGGATTGTCATGTGCTGCTTTGAATTTCTATTAAAATAATGCATTCAAAATCAGCACAGAGGAGGAACAAGAGCTAAACCATTTTTATAAATCTACATGCTATAGCTAGTTTAAATATCCCCTTGTTGTTCCATTTTTGACGATATTGCATTTGTACTTAATTGCTGTTCACAAGTGTGAAGTGTACTTTTTGTCATAGTTTGTGATGTAGACTTCATTATTATTGACTATGAACATCTTGAAAAAATATGGGGGATAAAAGGCATTTTTGTAACAGATTCTGATAAGCTCACTTCCCATAATCGTTTGTTTTTTCCCCAAATACCTTTTTTGCTTTTATTTTCATGGACTGTAGGTTTTGTGATTTGATATATTCCAATTTCATAGGTCGATCATCAATTTGAGTGAACTCTTTCTGGGTCTTAATGGGTTTTCCTTTTTCATTGTTTTTCTGTGTTTGTAACGTAAGGATATCACATTGTCCAACACACAAAATATTAGGGATAAAAGTATATAAAAATACACTTTGCAACAGCTAACGCAGTCAATAACGCAACAAAATCGAAGATAATCAGGAAATAGCACAAAAGCCAAAAACCAACATTTTAGACCACTGATGATGAAACTTAAGATTTTTATCAAGAGCTTAAAAAATTATATATTCTTGCTTTTGATAAATGTTTTCATTTTTTCATTGAAATTTATAGCCAGGGAAGACATAATTAAGTCATTCTGTGTATACGTACAGTAACCATCCAAACACATTTCAAATTTACGTCGTATTTATCTGGCCAGTTTGGTGATGTAATATTTTGAGTTTCACCGCTTGCTAAGTCAATAAATCCACCACAGTCTAAAAGAGATTTTAAAAAATCCTTTTTAAGGTAGTTCCCGACACCAGAGGCAAAATATTTCCCCGAATTGGATTTGTATATTCCAAAAACCAAATACATTATTAAAATGTTTGATAATTAACAGTCTTAAAGATTATGTCTAAAATGCATGCAGGTATTTTATGGAAGACCCATAGACTCATGTAATTATCTATTCCTCTGTATGAGGCCCCTAAATGTGTAGCATTACCAGTTTTTTGCCAAACGATAAATTTAGAATATTTTGACGATCTAAAATGATTAAAATAAATAAAATAACACTCAATTATAATTCGAAACAGAAAAATACTTAAATGATAGTATATTGACAGTAGACTTGACGGGAACGTTTTGTAATTTTTTATACATTTATTATTACAGATCGGTTGTTTTGTCCTGTTAAATAGAGTTACTTCCCTTGGTATCGGAACTCACCTTAATGTCAATAAAAAATAATGTACAAAAACATCGCATGGCTACTTGTCAAGTATTGTTTATAAAAGGCATTTTAAATAAAAGGTCAAAAACAGCGCATGGTTTTTCTAAATAAAATTTAATGTAATTGCAACAGCCATGATAAATCACGAAGTGTATCTTTTTCGCATTTCAATCCAAATTAAATATACCTTTCCATTTTTATAATTAATTAAGAATATGTGATAAAACAGAAACAAATTGTTCTTCTGTTTCAGCAAACATTTTTAGACAATCGTTAAGTCTGTATTAAACATATCCATAACTTAGGTTTAACTTGTCATTATTCAAGACAATTTATTTGCTGTAAACACGTTATATTGATTGATATTATCCATTGTCCTTCAGAGGTCGCAGCTTTAAAGTCACTTGTCTCAGGATGAGTTTATCCCTTTTTGCTTGGCTATCATATAATATTGTGTTTATATATGTGCTTTGTGATTACTATGACTATTGCAAGCTCGCCTGTGATCGTTATTTCTTTTTGAAACATTTTTTTTCCAATATTTTCTTACTTTTATGCATTCATATCATATCAATAACTGTTTGAAATGCTGAATTATCTTGGATTATAATGAAATTATTGATAAATATTTACAAAAATATCTTTTTTTAGAATTTGAATATTAAGTAATAAATTCTTACTTCCGTCAATTTCGTTACAAAGATGTCCTTTAAGTCCCTTTGGACATTTACATTTACAATCTTTGTTTACAAATCCGAAATGTTCACATACTGGTTTATTCGTACAGTTCTCTGAAAATAAAAAAATGTTATCTTTGTTGAGTCAGTTTCAATGACACTTTTGTGGAAATGTTCTCTGTATGTGACAAACTTATTTGCAAATATATGCTATGAGGAGCAAAGCATGGGTATTTCGAAAAGGACTTCTTAACGAGATCGTTTCTGTTAAAACACTGACAAAATATGAAAATTATTCTAAATGTACCAATCCAAGGTTCGAACCTTAGACAACTATAGTCAGTGCAACTCAATTGTGTCTGTCTTTATAACTAAATATCGTGTATTGTTGGTAAAGAAGCAATGTGTTTCTAATTTATTATGCTTGTCTTTAATATTCTGCAAGTTTTGCTGTGATTTGTTCTTTTTGTTACAATTGTGTTGTAATTGTTATTCACTATTTATTTTCTTACATTTATTATTATAATTCTCATATATTACGTAAAAATGACACGACATATTGACCAGTGGAAATTAATTATAATTTATAATGCAAGACAAAATGTGTTGCTTTTGGTCCATATACACGTATGTAATTATAATTATGTATTATGTACTTATATTTGTGTATATATGACTGACAAAAAATTGTTTAAATCAAAGTGTGTTGCGGTAAGCTTGAGAAGTGCACTGATAACAGGCAAGTAAATGAAATGAAAACATTATATTAAGTTGCTGTATTTGAATGCTATTGATACTGTTAATAATATGTTTTTCAAGCCACATTTTTATTGTACTTTAATACCAATTACCTGCACATTTATATACACCGTTGATGTCGGCTATGTCGTAGAACGAGTATGAACGTGAAGCAGTAACAAGAAACTCGTAATCACGATCCCTCAACGTTATCGTTTTTAATTTATTCTTATTGAAAGCCTAAAATATATAATTTATCTATTTATACTACATGTAGTAACATTATAAATGAGAAAGTTACACACCTTTACGTCCACACATATATTAGACCCTTTAAGAAAAAGTTTCAAAGTCTAAGTGCTGTAAAAAAAGAAAAAACGTAAAAATGAGCAGAACAAAACGTGAACTTGATCTGTTATTCATTTAAAATCAGTTTAAAAGCTGTTAGCTTAGGTAAAAAAAAATGCTGAATTTTTTTTTTTTTTTTTTTTTTTTTTTTTTTTTTTTTTTTTTTTTTTTTTTTTTTCCTTTATTTTTCAGTTTAAATGTCAAATACCAATGGCCGTAATTTCAGTAAAAATCAACGGAGCGGGACGAAACGTAAATTTTATCTGTAACTCATTGTGGTAATCTAACTGTAATATGTGAGCGTTTAGTAAAAAAGTGCGGAAAACTGTTAATATAAAATAAAATTATCAAATGGTCGTAATTTTTGTACAAATATCAGCGAAGCAGAACAACATATAAACTTTATCTGCAACTTATTGTGTTTGATTATATTTCAAAACTCAGCTTAGTACCTGTAATCGTTAAGCAAAAGTGTGGAGAATTTATGACGGACTGATGGACGGAAGAGTCAAACACATTTGGTTGCGTGTGGTATAATAAAAATGTACAATTTTACAGAGTGCATATAATGTGTAGCAAGTCTTCATTCACAACAGCAACTGACTTATTTTGTAATCGGTATTATTTTGCTGTACTCTTCTGCTCAAAACTTGTAAACAATGGTGTGTTTTATGTGCGATTAAGCTGTATGTCTTAATCCGTTTGTATTAATGCGTTTTCTTAACCCGTTTACGATTATCAATGAAGATCCATATTTTTAACTAAAAATTTCTGTATTTCATTACTTTTACAAATAAATAGTTCAAAAATACATTAATAAACTTTTTAACATTTAAACGTTTTAAATAGACATAAAACATTAATAAAGAAAAAAAAACATACAAACCCAAAAACTATACTGCATAGCTGAATAAGGATCTACGTTGTCATGGATATTGGTACTGGTTTTGTAAAAATTCCCTTCTTTGCCATTAATGATGTTTTTCCAATTTATTATCATGAATTTATTTCGATCAGCTCGACACTGTTCATGTTGCATCCCTAAGGTATGTCCCATTTCATGAAAGAATGTTCTGATCTTTGAAAATAAACAAAAACATATAAAAATAAGGCGTGTGGTTGACGGAGGATGGGGGATTGCGGTTACTAACATTTAATAGCGATAACATTCCATAGTGTGTGTGTGTGTGTGTGTGTGTGTGTGTGTGTGTGTGTGTGTGTGAGGAAGAGGCGATACATTCAGTACTTGGATGTTGTTTAATAGTATGTATAATTTTTCAGTTAATTTTCAGTTAATCGCTTTTCAATCCAAATGATGAAACATACATCGAATTTTGATTATTATTTATTTCTGATCATCTTTGTGTTGGTTTACAGTTTTTCCAATCACTTTCTTGTGACCAGCCATAACATTAAGTATTGAGAGAGAGAGAGAGAGAGAGAGAGAGAGAGAGAGAGAGAGAGAGAGAGAGAGAGAGAGAAGTATTGTTGTTTAAACAGCATCAGGCCTCAGTTTCACAATCATTCCTGAACTAAGATTTTTCTCGACTTAAATCTTGCAATTTTCAAAACTTTATCATTTGGTTGATTATTTAGATAATCAGGAATTTAAGGTGTCATTTTGAAGAAATATGCGTTAAGGATAAAACGTAACAAGATTCATAGTTCACATCCCATTTGCTTTTTAAGTAAAGTGTATCTGATTTTAAAATTTGTTAGTTTCTCACGCGCGCGCGCGCGCGCGTGTGTGTGTGTGTGTGTGTGTGTGTGTGTGTGTGTGTGTGTGTGTGTGAGCACGTGTGTATGACTTACAGAGCTGCAGCCAGGTAGAGTAAGACTAATTTTTCCTTTTGAAACGCCCAGTGGTGAATAACACCTACAAATAAATATGATATATGTTTGAAAGTATTCAATGGAAAATCTTTTTGTTTAAAAAATCTTCTAAGAATCTGAATAGTTTCCATATAACATAACATAACATAACATAACATATAACATGACATAACATAACATAACATAACATAACATAACATAACATGACATAACATAACATAACATAACATAACATAATATGATGTAACACAATATAATATATTTACCCACTGCCTTTGAAGAATGTTACAAAGTTGTTATGCCCCAGTGATTGAAATAAGGTATCGTTTTTTGGCAGGAATGAAATACACGTTTCTGTATCAAAGATGTTTATAGTTGTTTCCAGTTTTTCATAAAATGTCGATAGCTTGTCACCTGTAACAAACGAAACAATACAATTAAAGTAAAAACAATGAGTAAATATAAGCGAGTGATTGAGTGAATGAATGAGTCAGCGAGACAATTAGTGTTGATAACTTAGTTTTTAAGTAATGTCATATTATAAATTTTTGAATGAATGAATGAGTCAGCGAGACAATTAGTGTTGATAACTTAGTTTTTCAGTAATGTCATATTATAAATTTTTTAATTTTCTGAATGAAATATTCAAAAATTTATAATATGACAGTAAAGATAAATTACTTAAACAATAAAAATGATACAATTACTGAGTTTGTGTAAATTGTAAAATAATTGTTTTAATTAATTGGACAAATTTATCGTGGGTTACTGTGTGGATGTAAAATGTTGCCCCCCAACAGATAATTCTGACAGAACAGGGTTTGCTTACTCTTCCAGAGTAATTGTTTTATGACCGTACATACTATCGTCAACGACTTGGTGTTGAATCTACATCTTACGATTCTTAAAATATTATAATGATTGTTTTTAAACTTTTAAATGCTTATGTTCAGTAAACGGGAAAACGTTTTTTAAAGGTCAAAACTATGGAAATTCTTAATTTGTTTGGATATAATTTTTTCAAGTCATGATCGTACAAAGATCCGTCCACAAGGTAGATCGTAGCTAAAGAATCACAAATAATCTTGATAATGTTATGAAACGATATAATTCTATCTGCATATGCTTCGCCAACTAGTTTAGATGGATAAGATTAGTTCCTTGTTACCCCGGAGTTTACATGTGTGTTTACCGATTAGCGCTTACAAATCAAAGAATGGTCGCCGCTTAGGTTCAAATCACACGCAAAAGATTCTAATGAGAAAATCTGTGCACTCCGGTTTTCTTCACTACCCCAGAACTTAACGCTCTAATATAAGTTGGAGAGCCTTGTCTTGGGTGTAAAAAAAAAAAACACTAACACCACACTCCACTAATGGAACTAAGTCTATATAAATGAAAACTTTAATAATATAATACAAATTTTGTTTCACAAATTAAGCAGGCTTACCATAAGATGCCTCGTCGACGGCATAAGGTACAACACCGTTTGGCCATAGCCTGTTGTTTTGAAACGAATACCACGCGGGAAAATTTCTTTCGTCCTTCAATAATAATAATAATAATAATTGTTTATCGGATATAATTATATAGTCCAGTATTTTGTAATATACAATTAAACACAAAGTACCAGTCTATGTCCAAACCACATTTCAAAAAAGCAATTATTTTTATGGTACAACACACGTGCACATTATTGCATGTGAAAATGAAACTACAATTAACTCTGAATACCCGTTAAATGAAATTGGGTTAACTCCAATAAAGCTTTAAAAGGGGTAAGAAGCATACGTCAGTATTATTTCATCAAGGTATATGAACAATATGATTTGGTAAATAAAATATTAATATGAAATAAAACATGATTACTTATTGCAGGTATCAACCAATTTGTATAAGAATATACAACCTTCACATCGCTATCTTCTTCATCGTCTTCTTCATCCGATTTTCCACCATTTTCCCCATCAAAAATCTCATTGTTTTCTTCTTTTTCAAAATCTTTATCTTTTTCATGAAGATTTGAAGGCTATTTATAAAAATAAAAATCGGTTATTTAAATTAGACATGGAAAACCAATTAATAAATCGTTGGGTGCATATCGGTATTTTTATCAGCAGGAATTTTATCATGTTTCCGAAAAGTTGAACGTGTTTGTACATTTCTGATTGATTTGACAACGTTCATTCGTATCTATCTGTCTTGTAACTTACAAAAATGAAAAAAGAGAGAAAGAAAAAGAAGATAAGCTGAAGTTAAATTATACATAGGTCGAATTTGGACATAGATATTGTCAACTGTGAAAATAATAAATATTTCGTTCATGTACAGTTGATTACAAAATTTAAGATTTTGAACTGGTATCTTGTAATTAAAATTCAAACAATAACAAAACAGTAATGTTGACACCTTAATAACATACATTTTATAGACAGTATAATGTTTTTATTTCAAAATAAAGACCTGTCTTTTTCAATTGTTTAAATTCTTATCTATAAAACAACCAATGAATTCATGTTTCAACACTTTTCTATAAAACAACCAATCAAATTTATGTTTTAATTCTTTTATATAAATTAAAACAACCGATACAATTTATGTTTCAGTTCTTTTCTAAAAAAAAAAAAAAACAACCAATCAAATATATGTATGTAGTTTGTATCTTCGTTTTGACATCCGAATATTTGTAGATCCACGGATGGCTGCAGTAATATGTGCATGGAAAGAATTAGGTCCATTGTTTGTAAATGTAAAGGTGAAATGATTTAGCAAATGTCGTTGATTACTGGTAACAATTAAAATGTCCACGATTTTTTTATTTTTTACTCAAATGTCCTGCGCACGAGGAAAAAAGTCTAGAGGCATGTTTAACTAAACGCATCATGAAAAATTTTTCAATGTTATTTTTAGAAACTATAGAGTTTAAGAGCACGTAAATCACAATAATTTACTAAATGCAGACATTCAATTTTTCTGTTCTAAGAAAATACTTAAAATATTAATTTCGCGTAAACAAAAATTCATGTTTTGATTTTTTGTGAAATAATGCATTCAAAAATAGCACATAGCAGAAATATAAAATTAGTTGTTCTGTTTAAAGAAGTTTAAAATATACATCTAACTATAATATTATTTAGTTGCTCCGTAACAAAAATACACCAGTATTCGCATTCAGACAATTTCAAAACAAAATACATATCGTCGGATCAGAGAAGGTTATCTCAAAAACATCATTTTTCTGTTTTAGGGTTCTCTGTGCCATTTACAAATCATCGATGTCGTCACTAGATTTTTGCAAACCTGATAAATACAGTGTAATAGCAAAATTGCATTTACCCTTTCAGCTGTATTGCCACCAAAGACCTTTTGAGATTCCAATATATTTTCTAGTTCCGAATTAGGATCTACATTCTGAAATTGAAATGTAATCAACATAGATATTTTAATTCCTAATTGCACAAAACTACAAATACATATATATAATTTACAACCCCCCCTCTCCCAAACTCCCACCCCCGCATACGTTGTTAAGGGGGAGGGTATATAGGAATCACCCTGTCCGTCTGTGACATTATAGTTCCTGCTCCATAACTTTCATACCCATCGATCGATTTCGTTTAAAATTAATAGCAACATCAAAACAATGTGTAGCATAAATTCACGTGTGTAGGTCAAAGTTCAAAGTTACAAAATCAAACCGTATAATTAAAATCAGTATGCGACGTTTTGGCGGGGTATTTGTCTCAAAACAATGTGTAGCATAAATTTAGGTGTGTAGGTCAAAGTTCAAGGTCACAAAATCAAACCGTATTATTAAACTCGGTAGGCGACGTTTTGACGGGGTATTTGTCTCTCTATATACACCCTAGTTTAAGATGCATTTTACATTTGCATACCAACAAATACCTTATTTCTATCTGGTTCTAATTCATTTAACCTTAACCTTGTATTTTTTTGTTACAAGCGCTTTAGTTATCTGGATATTGTCAAATTTATTTGATTCTATAAATGCTCAGTCTCGTAGCCAGTTTGTTTTATCATAAGTAGGTTAAATATGGACAGATTTAAAATTAAAGAAGAAATATAAACCTGTTAAAATTGAAAATATCGGGTAGGTCAGTGGTTTTACAACGTTTTAAGATAGACAAAAATTAATAAATAGATATCTGAAAACATCGGGTAGGTCAGCGGTTTAACGACGTGTTGAAATAGACAAGAATAGATTAATGCATATCTGAAAGCATACCTCTCGCAATCACCAATCAAGAACATTAATAAAAATCAATTACAGAAAAAACAAAACCGCTCGACATAAAAAGACAGACAAATATGGGGATCACTAATTTCCAAACTCTTGACTTTGAGTTGAGTTGAGTTGAGTAATGGTTTTTAACGCCCCAGTCAAGAATATTTCACTTATATCGAGACGTCGCCAGCTATAGCCGAAAGCGCAGAAATTTTGCCTGTGCGATGCGCTGATTGCATTATACAGCAGAGTTCTTTATCGTGCCACGTCTACCGTTACACGGGACCTCGTTTATTTTAAGTTCCCATCCCAAAGAACCGTGACTTTCATTTCGAAATTCCGAGTGCTTGTCGAAGGAACAGTCTCTGCCAACTTTCAAGTCTTTGGTAAGACCCGGTCGTGGTTTCTTGACTACGAAAGACCATTGTAGTATATGTCATGATGTAAATGCTTAAGTACTTCTATTATTTGAAGTGCCTCGAACCAGTTCACTTATTTTTCATACAAACAAGTCTCAATAAATGAAATAAACGCTAATTTCCAATGAATAAAGAAACAGCTATTTAATTGGTTTATAATATACACATGACGTGACAAGAAGAAATTTTAAAAGACTGTTTCAATGTTAAAAAAATCAAACGAGAAAACAGACCGTCTTTTAATATTTTTTTAAAAGTTCCGTCTGGGAAAATCATTCTGTATAAAATTGTGTACTACTAGTAATTATTTTGCAATAAAGATGGTCATACGTGATAAATTCAATCTGATTGAGTGACACTTTATCTTGTCGATTTCTTCTCAAGGCTAGTAGTTATATATCTTACCGGGTTGTCTATTTCATCTCCATGGCCGCCGGTCTTTAAAGTGCCTATTTTTACATCTCGTTTTTCTCCTTCCTCTTCAAGTTGATTAGATTCTCTTTCTTTAAAATATTTTGAACCGATCCGAGCCAGTTCAATGATATTTTTTAATTCTACGTTATCTGGTAAACAAGCAATCGGTGAGGAAACTAGAAAATGAAATAAGTAGCTAAAAGAAAATAGCTCAAAAAAGTTTTGTTAAAATTTAAATGTATATTATGTGCAACTACGTCACGTTTTTTCATTGATATTTCCACATAATTACATAACTTGATTAAAATGTACATTGTAGTTGTGAAATACAGATCGTATCTATTTCAACGAATAAAATGTAAATTTTGCAGGGGCGTCTGTGCTCGAGTGCTCTAAAGCGCGCGCCTACCGATCACAGTGCCTCTTATCGAATATGTTAGATCCACGCTAGTGAGATCTTAGTGTGAAAAAAGTTGGTTCATTTGCCGAAAATTGGCTTCTCCTTCCATTTCTTTTTCCAGCTTACCAGAAAAGACCGCTTCGAAAAAGGTATCTTATCTGGGGAGTTAAACAGCATAGCTCAACTGTTTTTCTTCATTGATTCTGTTCTCTTTAAATCGGGTGTACATATCAGGGAGTGATAGAATACAATTGGTGTGTTAGAAGACCTTTGCCAAACACTGAATACTTATCATAATCAATGTATTAAAATAGAAATCGTGAATTTGTTGCCTTTATTTAAAGTATTATGCAGTTGCAAAAATGTCAATACATATGTAAACCTAGCTACTAAAAAAAAGCAAAATATCAAATGTGATAAACACAAACAAGAGGCCCATGGGCCTTAACGCTCACCTGAGGATATGGCCATAATCATTTGCAAAATACATACAATATTCTAATAAACAAAGTAATAGTTCTCAAGATAATTAACAGTTTGAGTTTTTTTATGCATCTATGACCTAAGATGATCTTAAATGTATGATCTTGAATCTTATATCAGAATGATCGCGATATCAATTCCTACAATATTCCAATTTACATGCCATTACAAAAAGTTAATAGTTTCCAAATAATAAACAATATAAGTTTTTTATGCACCTATGACCTTGACCCTTGAACGTATGACCTTGACTCATGCTGAACATTTTAACAATGTTTTGATATTATATATCTCTTAAAATTTTGGAGAAAATAGCCTAAAACTGCAAAATGACAAACTAGGTCATGACCTTTAAATTTGACCTTGACTCCATTTTGAAGGTTATTTCAAGAAAAAGTCAAAAATGGAAATCCCATGTCAATATCTGTTCAAATAGTTAAGTTATAACAATTTTAAGCCATTTCACGAAATTTTTAAAATTAAACGCAAAAACGCGTAACCCATTTTTCGACCAAATTTCCCCAAATGATCAAACTATAGGCTTATAGACCCTAGAGAAGCCAAATATCAAATCAGATTTTTTCCTCCAATCAATGCTTTCGGAGAAGAAGTTTTTAGGACCTCTAGGTAACCTTGACCTAGTTTTAGTAGCCATGGCAACGACATGAACAAATCTGAATTGTATTAGTCCCTATATGCTTTTGACCAGGTATCAGTGAAATCTGTCCAGCAAATTTGGAGGAGAAGTCGAAAATAAGTGTTAACGACGCACGCACATACACACGCCGCGCCATGCCATAAGCTCACATTACCTTTCGGTCAGGTGAGCTAAAAACAAGTGTTTATTTTAATGGGATGCTATTACGAAGTCTCCCAAACAAAGCAATAAGATTTTTAACGTTTAATATCTTTATTCCAAACTGAAAATTTTTTTTAAGATTTACAATTTTATGTTAAACTTTTTTTTGAATAATTGATTCATAAATGAAACAAATGTTAAAAATTAACGGTTTCATTAAATATGATTTTGGAAGGGACATTACACCCTGATAAATAAAGCTCTTAAAACACTATATCATTTGAAAATGACTTTGGTATTATGTAGCTACCAAATTTCAACATTGTCCGTCAAGTATTAAGGGAAAAATAACTATTTAATAAAAACATGTCTTTGGAAGGGATATTTAACTCTATTAAATAGCTCTTGTTGCTATTTTAAAAACATAAATAGCAAAAGGCATCATGGCAACCACTCATTTTCCTTCAGGAAAGTTTTTAAAAAAATCGGAAAAGCCATCTCTGAAAAAACGCTCCGGACAAATATTGAAGAAGAAGAAGAAGAAGAAATGCAACAAAACCAATTTGCTTAAGACAACACCAACGACATGAGCATCGAAATATGAAAAGCATCACTAAAGTTAGCAAGTAAATGAGTCAAATACGTGTTTGAAATACAGATATTAAATGTTCTGACAATTTTTTACGAAAGAAAGCATGATAAGACATAAGCTATCAAAAATTCATCATCAACCAGTCCGATCGGAAATGGTCATTTAGCTCAACAGCTGCATTCTTAGTTATTACTTCTTAATAGAACAAGAAAAAGTAATTCTGTATGCAATTTTGTATTTTGAAAATGAGACAAGTTGATTCTGGAGAGTAGATATAAATATCTACATTTTCACGACTATATATAATATAATATTTTTACCTGTGAGTAAAAGAAGAATCCAAACACGTTGCATCCTCATAGTATCGTCTGCTACTGTAGGTCAGATATTTGTGTATGAGGTAGTCATTTGTTTTACTTTCTCCTAGGGGTACTAATTACATCAATTAATTGTCTGAAACAATTATTTATTCAGTAAAAACGGAATAATTTATTTTCTATTTCATGTATGTCCAGTTTTATTCAAATGCTTAAGGTAATTACACAGACAGTAGACATTTTCCCGAGACTGGCCTTTATCTATTTTCGGATGTTTTCAATTTAATAACAAAATGAGACAGACCGATTCAGAGTTTATAGCGAAGGTATACTCCTAATTCTATCTTACATTAATCATTTTAGAACACAGTTATGCGTAACTATTTGTTTGAACCGTATTGGAGAATCGACTTGTAAAGTTTTGTCCTGAGTCGCACTTTTGCAAAGTTTTGATGGAATTATGTCGCTCTTTTGTTCCGCAAAGTTTTGTTGGAACTGTGTCTAATTTTTGCAAAGTTTTAAGGAACTATGTCGCTTTATTATTCTTCAGAGTTTTATTAGAACTGTGCCGAACTTTTGCAAAGTTTTAAGGAACTATGTCCCTCTATTGTTCTTCAAAGTTTTTTTGGAACTGTGCGGAACTTTTGCAAAGTTTCGATGGGACTATGTTGCTCTATTGATCTGCAAAGTTTTGTTGGAACTATGTCAACTTTTGAAAAGTTTTATTTGAGCTATGTCGCTCTATTGTTCATCAAATTTCTTGTTAGAACTGTGTCGCACTTAACTAAATTTTTTTTGTTAGAACTGTGTCGCTCTATTGTTTTGCAAAGTTATGATTGAACTGTGTCGCATTTTTGCAAAGTTATGATTGAACTGTGTCGCATTTTTGCAAAGTTATGATTGAACTGTGTCGCATTTTTACAAAGTTTTGTTTGAACTGTGTCGCATTTTTGACCTACAAAGATTTGTTAGAACTTTGTTGCACTATTTACTTGCAAAGTTATGTTTGAACTGTATAACACTTTTGACTAGCATTGTTAGAAATGAGTTGCACAAAGTATTAAACCCGCTATAGTTTCGAGGTTTGAGAGTGACATTACATATATACTAATATAGAACTGTTTACAAACTGTTAATTAACTCTAAATACTTAAATCAATTTCTTTTTTAAAAAATACACATTTACTTATATATTTGCAAACAAAAATCTTGTATTCAGATCGTAGGGTCATAGATTTTGCTTTGTGGGGTCATGACCTTTTTTGTCAAATGAATTATAATTTATCTACACCATACCACACACATACAAAATGTAAAGTCAATTTTCCTTTTACAGCTTTAACAAACGCACAAATATAATTATTAATTATTGGCCTTGTGGTCGAATATATCAGATATATCTAAAAATAAGAAAAGACATAAAAGATAATGATATTTTTTGTGCTAAATTTAATCTTTTATAATGCATTTATAAATAGCACGTGACACTTTGAAAGATATCAAACATATTTTATTGGACTTAATACAAGCGACAACTGTAACTGAAATTTACAACAACAACAACAACAACAACAACAAAAAAAAAAAAAAAAAAAAAAAAAAAAAAAAAGATAAAAAAAAAAGAAAAAAAAAAAGAAAGAAACAACTGAGTTTCATTTAAGAAAAACGCAAAATGTCCCCCTTCCGGTCTTATGCCGACACAATATTAAAGGTTTAATTTAGAATGTTAATTTCTAAAGGTTATAAAAATTACTGTATAATTATATATATATATTCGTTGGGAATAAATTTCGTGGTTTTTGCAATTAAAATCATTTTGTTTTGAGAAAAACTTTGTAGAATTTAGTTTTGTTAAAAAATCTATTGTGGCTATTTCTGAAATTTTAAATTTTTATGGACAAGAAAATTTGTCGTTTTTAATAAGCCACGAATAAAGCAGCATTTCACACACACACACACACACACACACACACACACACACACAACAACAACAACAACAACACCCGGGACATTTGTGATTTTACGGTAAGTGTTGAATTTAATTCCCTTTCAGGACCTAACAAATGTCTAAACATTATTTGGCCAGAAAACGCCATAGTTTTCATGTATAATTCCATGTACAATTTCCTTTGGAAAATAAAACATCTCTTTTGATTTAAGAATTATATAACCTCATGTTATATTAAAGCAAAAGGATAAGTTACAAAGTTTGAGTTGATATTACCTGCATAAATAATTTTAAAAAAATAGACAACGTGTTTAATTCCTAGACTCTAAAATAATGTAAAACACGTTTATCACTGAAACATTAGAAATAAACGCGTAGGAAGTAATTAGTAATCATAATCATTACTGTCAAATGAAACGTGTGTGAAAAGATAAGTTATCAATATACATGTATGAATTATTATTTAAACATCGCACGATTAAGTTGCTTCTTAGATTGTTGAAGTTTTAATGGTGGTTTAACACTAAAACTGGTAAGGACTACCACAGGTTTTTTAATTTATTATTATTATTATTATTATTATTATTATTATTATTATTATTATTGTTGTTGTTGTTGTTGTTGTTGTTGTTGTTGTTGTTGTTGTTGTTGTTGTTGTTGTTGTTGTTGCTGCTGCTGCTGCTAATTTTATTATTATAATTATTATTATTATTATTATTATCATCATCATCATCATCATTGTTGTTGTTGTTGTTGTTGCTATTATTATTATTATTATTATTATTATTATTATTATTATTATTATTATTATTATTCAATTGGTTGATTTTTGTCTTACGAAACATCAGCGATTTTTAATCTGTCCGTGACGACATCATTTTTATTAATCTCGAGGAATAACCTTGCGATGCGTTAATTGCAAGCTTCTACAATCTGTTGTTCTTCTGTGTAATTATGGAGACCTTTTAAGTACAAGTACAGTCGCCCATAATGTCACGAATAAATATCAAAGACCTCTTGTTACATTATCTTTGTATCTAGCCAACCAGTAAAAATGTATCACAAAAAAACTTTCTCAATGTCGGTCAACCGAGGTCGAACCCACATCCGTGAGACACCTTGAGCTAAAGACTTAACAACAATAGCCACAATGACCCCTTCTTTTATTAAAGCGTATGCTACATGTAGGTCAGTCTGAAAATAATTGTACAAGGCTTCAGAAGTAGTTATAAATAGATATTGCACTAAACAACAACAAAAACTTTAATATGAACAACATAAGCCATTTTGGGAGGGGGTAAACAGATTACAGAAATATTTAATGAAAAAAAGAAAAAAAAACATATCTTATGGTTTCATCTTTTATTCCTTGTTCGGGTCAATGTCAAAAAAGTTGAAAACTTGTTCTGAACTTTAGCCTGTTTTACGAATTATCTCCCTTTTCAAAAAGGGAATAAAAATGCTGTCAAAAACTGTTTCCACATTCTAGATTTTGTAAGACTTTAAACTTTGTATGATTTTGATATTTTGTTTAAAAAAAGTATATTTCACTACATTTTTTTATATGAAAAACCTTGTTAGCGACTAGATAAACACTCCAATTAAACCGATGCTAGTAAGCATTTCAATCTATGGTTCTTATTTACCAGACATTTTGCATAACCTTCGTTTTTTCACTTTTTATAATAAAACCTGTAATTGTAATGTTTTCGGATGAATTATTACTGTGTAAAATTTCAAAGATTATAAATACATTTTCTAAATGTAGTTTGGTTCATTAGCATTTAAACTGATCACAAACTTATTTTTTATAAACAAATTAAAACCCACTTTTACATTTCTTAAACCCACACAACGGAATTTTATTAAAATTCTATTTCCACATACATAGTTGCATGTTGTAAACAAAGTTGATTTATGTAAGCTACATATATTTGCGAATACGGATATTGAAACTTGTGCATTAAACAATTTTGTATAACCAAGTAAAGACAAAAAAAAGTATTTAAGAAAAAAATTATCCTAATAAAATCAATAATTGTGTTGTTATTTTCCTCAAGCAGACTTTACTATCACCTGTAATAAAAAAAACCTATTGTCTGGTCTAATCCTACAATTGACAGCAGTTCCCACTTAGCCAACATTTAAAACATTATCCCTATGTCCAAAATATCAAAATGTTAGCTAAGTAGGAATGAACCTTCTTTTTTATCAATGTTCGCTTTCATTATAAAATATTTTAGTTTACTTTGATAGCTATTGCCATTTCCGTAGTAAAAAGGTTTTTGATATAATTTTTGTGATTACTCGAATTAATGGTAATTTCTAATAAATATATTATTTTCTAGAGATTGTGATGTTTTTAAAAAGCATCCTTCAAAAAAAAAGGAAAAAAAAAACTTTATGTAACAGGCTACTAGTATTTAAAATCATTATAGGGATTTTCAATATGTTTTACTCTCTTTTCATGTCCAAAATCTAAAAGAAATTGGTGATTACTCGAATATATGGTAATTTCTAACAGATATATTATTTTCTAGAGATTGTGATGTTTTTAAAAAGTATCCTTAAAAAAAGGAAAAAAACTTTATGTAACAGGCTATTTAAAATCATTATAGGGGTTTTCTATATATGTTACTGTCTTTTCATGTCCAAAATCTAAAAGAAATTGGTGATTACCCGAATATATGGTAATTTCTAACAGATATATATTATTTTCTAGAGAATTTGATGTTTTTTAAATTTATTTTCAAACAGCGGTAGAAATATAACATTTGCAAAATTAATACTTACACCTTACTTAAATCACGTATACATCAGTATGGCATTTTATTGTAAAATGCAATAAAATTTACATTAAATACTGAAATCTGGGCCAAAGTAAGACCATTAAATAAGCATTTTCAGAATATTCATTATAAAATCAATATAACATTAGAACATTATTCATTCATCTGGGAATGGCTTTCCGGAAACAAGATATAGGTTAAATCTTTTTTCTATTTGACAGACTAACACGTGTAATATTGCTAGTTTTTATCTACCGATTGTCACCTTTATACGTATTATGTATTAAGAATGGAAAATGTACTTTTGAGACTCGAGCGTGTGTACATGTACTTATCAACAGTCAAAGCAACAACAGTACAATAAATTGTACTAATAGGAAGAAGAAAAAAGTACATGATCAACACGGAACGACTTATGTAAATAATTATATATTTCAACTTCAGAGCAGAACTTCAGACACTATGATACCAAAATGGTTATACGTTCTGTGATCCAAGTACAATTCGCCTTAACCATCCCTTTTATCATACCTGTTGTTGGTTGAAAAATCTCTAGAACAACTGTTTTATTCTTAACGATGTTCACTTTTATTGTTTCACTTATTTATTTTAATTAATAATAAATTGAGAAATGGCGTCATCGTTTTTTATTGATGAAGCAAAGACGAACCGTTTTATCACTACGAAAGTGGTTGATAACTTATATGTGTCAATTTTTTTAATCAAACTTGTTGATCATAACTGATTTGTAATCTAACCACTAGATCATAACCTATCCCTGTCCAAAGATTTATATCTAAGCCATTGTATAATGCCATGTCCACTCCAAAGATTTATATCCTGTCTTTTAGAGTTTAAAGTTTAATAATTACGCTACTTGATCATACCATATCCACGTCCAAAGTTTTATAAATCACAATTCTGGATCATCATATCCTATCAATTTTCATAGCCTTATAGTCACACTTAAAGATCATCACACTCTATCCATTTCTACATTTTTATAGCCATAATTCTGGATCATCATACCCTATTCATTTCCATAGTTTTATAGCCACAATTCTTGATCATCACACTCTATCCATTTCTACATTTTAATAGCCATAATTCTGGATCATCATACCCTATTTATTTCCATAGTTTTATAGCCACAATTCTTGATCATCACACTCTATCCATTTCTACATTTTAATAGCCATAATTCTGGATCATCGTACCCTATTTATTTCCATAGTTTTATAGCCACAATTCTTGATCATCACACTCTATCCATTTCTACATTTTAATAGCCATAATTCTGGATCATCATACCCTATTCATTTCCATAGTTTTATAGCCACAATTCTTGATCATCACACTCTATCCATTTCTACATTTTTATAGCCATAATTCTGGATCATCAAACCCTATCCATTTCCACAGTTTTAGCTATAATTCTGGATCTTCATACCCTATTTATTTCCATAGTTTTATAGCCATAATTCTGGATCATCATACCCTATCCATTTCCAAAGTTTCAAAGCCATCATTCTGGATCATCATACCCTATCCATTTTCACAGTTTTATAGCCACAATTCTGGATTATCATAAACCTATCCATTTCCCTAGTTTAATAGCCATACTTCTGGATCATCATGCCATATCCATTTCCACAGTTTCAAAGCCATCATTCTGGATTATCATACCCTATCCATTTCCACAGTTTTTTTATTTTCTTGTAATTTCCATAAACCTTATATTTAATTCAGTACATGATATGAATGAATTAGATAACCTTGCTCCAAAAACATTTTTAAATACACAAAGGAACGGTTTTCATTATTTTTCATGTTATGTTAACCTGAAAAGATATTTATAATATTAAAAAATTAGAGCATGTTAACTTTTTTTTTATGGACGCGATCCTTTTTTATCTTGGCAACCGTTTCGTATTAAATAATAAAATATTATTGATCAATTAATTAAACCTACAATTTGTTCCTAATTAATACCATAAGCAAAACGGTAATGTCTTATTGTAATTATAAAAACATTTTCTTGTGATTAATTAACATTTTCATTTAACTAAATGAGGTAGATTATACAATTTACATGGTTTCTACAGTCATATATTTTTTAATACAAGATGTTTCATTAACTCTCTGCGTGATCGTCTGTCATTCCGTGTGTAGGCAGCTTAAGAGACCTTCCAGAAACAATTTCAGATCAAAAGAGGATTAAAACGGAAGAACAATATCCTGGAAAACGAAGGGAAATAATAATAAATCAGGTAATTTGTTGCACACAACAGATATTCAAAGATGTGAAGTAGTTTTAAAACTATTGATTTCTAGTGCAAAGATAACCAAATACTATAATATATATATATATATATATATATATATATATATATATATATATATATATATATATATATATATATATATATATATATATATATACATTAATTATTCAAACTCTAGTGCATAGAATATTGTCAAATTTACGCCATGACAATATGGATGAATCTAGATTGTTAAATTCAATTGAAATAGATTTCTAAATATCATACATACAAAATAGACATTGTTTGAAAGCACTTAAAGACAGCTATTTATTAAACATCTGTTTTATATATATAATATTTTATATTTAGTAAAACTAGATTCTCTTGTTCATTTCTTGTTTCGAAGTCTCCAAATATTAGTGCTAATTTTTTTAGATTTAGAATTAAATTATTCAAAGTTAGCCAGTTGTCAACATCTTGGATAAATGTCTGTGTTTAAAAGCACATTTATAATGTGCGGCAAGACTAATTCTGAAAAATGTGTTTTATACTCAATCAAAAACTAACCAGGCGGTACATCTTTTTATTTTTTACATTGTTAGCTTATTCATTCAACATACTTTTTTTGATATAAGACTGATCAGTTGAGTAGTTACATTTCGAAATCGTATCAATATTACAAATACCGGCGATCTGATGTCTAAGTCGGATCCCATCCAAATTTACCCCCCCCCCCCCAATACAAAAGAAAAAGATCACCCGTTTTTTATGTTTTTCTGTTGTTTAGTTTATACGGCGGAATGGGTTTGATAGGTTGCCGGGTTACTCAACCGCTAGTATTTGAAAGGTCCTGGGTTTGAGTCCCCGGATTAGTCGCTGCAATTTTCCCTTTTCAATTATATCAAGTATGTGAATTATACTTTCGCTAAATACCCCAAATACTCATTGTACTCCTTGTTCCAAATTATTATGTATTGTTTTTACCCTGAAAGATTTTTAGTACAGCGCAAAACTGTCAGTAATTTTATTTACGGTAAAACAAGGTGAATAAACGAATAGAACATATTGCAACTTTTCTGTGTTAAATTTTAAATCTTCGGATTCAATTATATTAGTCTGCGAGTAAAGTATATTGACATTAATCTGATATCAAACAAAACCTTTTGTGATAAAAATAGCTCATTCTATCTAGTTATAGAGATCTGTAAATAGCGTATGCTTTGTCTAAATCACATGGGAATTGACATCTTTATATGCATTTGAAATCAAAATTAACAACGCCTTTGAACGTTACTGTGTAAATTAAATATTTTAAAAAGTACTGGAATTTACAGAAAGGAAACCCAATACTATATTTGTACTTTGAACATATTAATTAATAATTTGTTATGATGTAATTTAAATTTTAATTTTTAAAATTTTTATTTATTTATGTATTTTAATATTTTTTTGACAGTATGACTTTCCATATAGGTAATCCTAAGTTATTTTATGGAAGTTTATTAAAACCACACAATGAGATTTCATTTTTACTAGTGAACGGCAGGTGAACAAGTTTATTCGTCAATATCATAGCGTATTTTTGTAAATTTTATATTACATAAAAATCAACTTTAATATGCTTTACTTGATGATTGCATCATCCAATTAAATACAAATTAAGGTTTGCCATAATCTTGTTTTGATAACATCCATAAGTCTGGTAGTTATGAATATCACATTGTCACATTTTTAGCTTGATACATGGCGAGTATTCTATCGAGTTATTACAGCTTGTACTTATTTCATGATGTAAGTTTGATTACACCTTTACAAATTTGCGAACAATAACCTTTACTTCATTACCTCGGGGATTGTGTTGTATGATTTCAATTCATTAACGGATCAAAAACGGATATTTGTTTCAATAAAAAAATTACGAAGCTGGTAGATATGACTTAGAACTTTATATGAATCTATTATACCAATGATGATTTGCAATGGAAAATGCTTAAAAAATTACGAATGTTAATATAAAGTGTGATCGCTTTAAATTGATCATTTTAATGCTTTTACTATTGTTCCGATTTATATATTATCATTATCTTCGTTGCCAGAAGCAAAAGTCGTGACAACAATCTTTTGCACATTGTGTAACAGCATAAAAACTTCCCATCTATTACAAAACTCGAAACAATTTTGTTTATACTTTGAAGGTCGGTCGGTTTTTAACGTCGAGAATTTAAAATTTTTCTTATTCCTTTGATTATTTTGTTGCTCTGCAAAGTATATGTTTACGGCTGCATGTTTAATAATTTCGGTTAAATAAACGTTTTGTTAATTAATATCGCATAAAATATTCTCATATAAGTAAAAACTCTCAAAACAAAAAATTGCTCAATTGGTAAAGCGTATACCTACAGACTCTCAGCTCAAGTATTTGTATGGATCCTTTCGGGAGTTGTGATGCGAAGCAAGTAATTTTATTTCGCACTACCCGGATTTAACAGGATAACGGACCAGTGAGGCAACAAACCTGCAAATGTTTTACCTAAAATGTTCTAGTTAACACAAGACACATAGGTAGCTTGTGGTCACATCGGGAGTTCTTATGTGATCTCGCTAACACTGGAAGATTAAGACAAAATTAAGAGAAGATACGAGCATAATGCCTACTAAAAATGTCAAATATAGTGAGCTAGCTTAGCACTAGAAATATGACAGCGAACACTAGTTATCAATATAATTATATCGGTCATTTATCCATTTAATTTTCTGTATTAATTTTGAACTTTGTTGATTAATTGGGTTTTTAACCAAGTTCACGTTTTCTTAATTTTTCTATAAATAAACCTGAAGTCATACATAGTTAATCTTTTATATTTTGTCAATATAAACTCTAGTTAACCCCGCTGGTAATGATATAATATTGAACGGAACACGATTATATTCATATCCTGAATGGATATGGGCTACAAAAGTATATCTACTCTTCCCCAATTTACAGAAAATAATATTACCAAAACAACAGAAATTATATAAGGCTATTATAAGGAATTTATTTAAAGAAAAACACGTCTGACTAGAATTGGATATATTAAAACAATTCATTTTTAATTTATAAAGGTATGTTTTGTTCATAGTGTTATGTATGTACAGTCGTGTCTGATTTCATTAGTAAATACTTTTAGTCTTATCCTCAAGGTCACTGGACGTTAGTTTAGATATAAACATTTCGCCTGTCTTTGATTTTTGTGTTCTCTTTCTTATGAAATCTGAAGCTTCAAAGCTTACAAGTATTAAAAATGAAACAACGTTTAACATTTAAATCATCAAGCTTGTAGGGGAGTGTCGCGAACCCTTTACATGTATGTCATGCACCACAAACAACTAAAGAAGGTATTAGTCCAGTATTTTCTACATGTTAAATCATATCGTTAACCATATCAGGATAGCAGACTAGACCTGTGACTATTCTTAATCACTTGTCTTAACATGCTAAAAAATGTTTGTGTCTGAAAAAAAAAACCGATTCTCAAATAAACTGAAGAATGTCTCTTTCTTCTAATAATTGCATGTCAAATGATGCTAGTGTTTTCATAACAAACCCCGTCTCATCGTGTGATTAAAACCCGTGCCTTAACAACAAAAACCATCATGCTACAGGAGCATGTTTCTACAATGAACTCCTTACCAAGTACTTTATGCGAGTGTCTTTAATTAGTCATTTTAACCTGAAATGGAAGAATGTTTTTAAATTAACCACTTGTAGAATCATTTGTAGACTTTTTTGTTTACACTAAACACTTGAACCTTGTTTAAGAATATATTTCAACAATTAACCACTTGTCGAAACATTTATGGAGGTCTTTGTCTACAATCAACCACTTGCACCTGGTTTAAGAATATGTTTCTACGATTAACCACTTGTCGAATCGTTTATAGACTTCTTTGTTTACGTTTAAAAACTTGTCAATTGTTTATGGACCTCTTTGTTAATAATTATCCACTTATGGAATAATTTATGGACGTCTTGTCTACAATTAACCACTTAAACTTGGTTTAAGAGAATGTTTCTACAATTAACCGATTGAAAAGTTAGTTATGGACATTTTTGTTTACAGTTAACCACTTGAACCTGGTTTAAGAATGGTTTATATAATAAACCACTTGTAGGTTTATTTATGGACGTCTTTGTCCACGATTAAGTTCTTATTGTCTTATATTGGAGTTCACACATGTAGCACGTGATATCCAATAACGCTATGTCCTAACGGGGTAATCCTTTCCATATTGCTTTGTTCAAACGTTATGGATATTGATCACGAACTAAAAACTGGTTATCCTTATTAGTTCATTAGTAAAAAAAATATTAAAAAAGAAAAACAACGATCATTGTAAAATCATTACAATAAAGAACAGGTAATGATCAACGCAACAAACGAAGCGAAAAACACTATCAGACACGATTAGCATTAATATTGGTATTAATATAAAAATTCTAAAACATGAAAATGTTTACATGCAACAATCATTACAAAAGAAGAACAGGTCACTATGAAATCAATTATTAATATTTTATTTTACTTTCAGTTTTTCAAAATACTATTCGAACATAGATTATACCTTTGAAACAGGTAAAGTATTGAGTTTATTAATACATGCACATTGCAAATAAATATTTTTTTAAATACAATCATAGAAATAACACACACACACACACATAAAATTTTATTTTGATTCGCAATATCGCAATATAAGCAAAATGATAAAACATGATAATACATTAACAGGTTTCTGATCAGTAGTGGGATTACTAGATGTTGAAAAGTGAAAAATCTGAGCAAGATAAACTGGCAAAATGATGGATTAAAAGGAATAATGATTTTTATTTGACAAACTTACATACACAACTTCTTTATAAGTCACATTTGATCGATTATCACCATGTGATTAATGTACAACAGGAACCATTCAGTAACAAACTGTGTCAGGTCTAAAACTAATTAAATATCTTTCATTGATAAACCCACAAATGATAGCTATTTTACGTGGAAACGCGACGTTAACGCATTTTATACCAAGACGAAATGGCATTTTACTATCAACAAAAGTGGATATTTTAATGTTCTGAACAAATTGTAATTTTACGTTTACTATATCATAACAAGACATTGTACAATTAGGTTCTGACGATATTATTTACATTTGTGCTGCTTATTTTCACTGTAAGTGCTCCTCGAGTTTTTATTTTAACGGCCTCGTTTCCTCGCTTTTCAATTCAATAAAAACTATAACTCAGTGTACATAAAGTCCAAATGTCAAAAATCGCTGTCCAAACGCAGACATTACCTTCTTACTTATATTATTAGCTATCGTATTTTTCTTTGGTTCCTCTCGATTGGTAAAATTACCTTTAAGCATACGCTTTTGTTTTATTTTATTTTAAAAAACTAGCACAATAAAGATTGATATATACAATATCAACAAAATAGTTTCTGCTTTTTTTTCTAGCTCCATATGTTACAAAAAATAACTTCTTTATCTTTAACGACATTTGCTTGATTAAGAATACATCAACTCAATTTACATGCTTCATCCATAAACCTCGGATAAGTCTGTAAATGTTTTAAAGTAAGTTACATTTCTACATCTACCGAATTGTTCTTACAAATGCACTGTCTGAAAACCTTCAAAATTTTCTGACGACACGATTTTCGGAGAAAAACATAACGAAAGGATCGATGACGTAGCTTAAACCTGCTATCCTGTGTATAAAGCCGACTGCATCAGCGTTTGGTTTTATAACTATCTCTGTTAACATGATAAGTACCTGTAAATATAAGAAAACATAATAATGATCTGAGAGTTTTAATTAAGATATACATTTATTTGTTGTGAAATAACGAATACCAAAGTATTAATCCGCGAAACAACGAAAAAAGCTTAAAACTTATGAAGCTTTGGGTTTAAAAAGCAAGCGTTGCGTTGTAACGCGTGATCAATGCCCGTTAAACGTTTCTGAATAACATAGTGGAAAATGTTGACGTAGAAAATGACAACAAAATATAATTCTTTTTTTTTAAACAGAAACAAAAATTTTCACACAAACGTTTTGGGGGTATATTCAGTTACAATTTAGATACAAGTATTTTTTTTAAAAAAAATCGTAAAATTTTGGCTTCGACTTAAAGAGTGATAATAATCCTTACACTATTTTACTGACTATAAATAACATGATTATTTCTCATTTTGGTCCTAGATTTTCATTTTTATGATATTTATCATTTAATTTTGGGTATAATAATACTCGTTGAACGGCAACTAAATGTAAGAAATTAAAAAAAAACTACTGTCAATAACTAAGCAAGAAAATGAATACATTTGAAATCAGATACATCATATAATAAATCTTACACAACTTATAAAACCTACTCAATTAAATTAATACGGCTTAGAAAAACATGTCAAAATGACTGTCTTTATTGAAAGCAGTTTCGGATTTCTAAAATCAAGATTAGAAGCATAAAAAAGCCAATTACTACACCAAAACAAGCAGAGTATATAGTAAATTTTGGAATGTTCCTAAAATTAAATTTTAATAAGATTAAAAAACAAATAAAGTGTAAGAAAATCTATTGTCAATTCTTTCAATTCAGGATCTTAAGTGCTCGAACCGAGTTTTTATTGCGCATTTCGCTTTATCGTCGACAAAAGCACTTCTTTTTAAAATGTTCCATTAAAATAACAGTTCTATAACCAGTGGTATAAAATGAATGTAAAAAATAAGCAACAGCAAAACAACGCATTTAAGCCTTTGTATAATAGAATAAAGTAATTCTTAATCTGAAAAAATACAGAAGCCACAGTAAACAAGCAATTGAAACAAATAAAAAATAATGTATAATGAGTAATGCCTAAATTGTACATATTAAAATATAATTAACCTATTTTTCCCTTTTTTTAATTTCTACAAGCTGTACACACTGTTATTCGCGAATAAAAGCGTGTACAGCATCCTCGTTCAGGGTATTCTCAGTTATTCTAGTGTCACTGATGAGGAATGATTTCCGAAGTGTGCCCATCGGGCATATCAAAATTTAAAAGGTATTGTGTTATATTTACCTATTCCATGACCATATGTTAAACCTGTGATATGAAAAGGAACATGTTTTAGCATTTGACAA